>PKRV01000785.1:1044463-1088305 GCA_003709505.1 Hyphantria cunea
CGGGCCTTCTCCGCCGCCTCCTTCTGCGAGATGACTTCCTCGCAGAAGGTCGCGACCGCGGTAAAACTGCTCTCGCCGCCGGCCATGGAGCGTACGACGGCCGGCAGCGAGAGATCTCCTCCGATGACTGCAGTGAGGGCCCGACGCTGCGGCGCCCAAGCGGGGCACGCCGCCAGCGTGTGCTGGGCCGAGTCCTCACTGCAGTCGCAGTGGTGGCAGGCGGGACTCAATTCCCTCCGCGCGACCGAGTGCAGGTACTTCCCGAAGCAACCGTGCCCGGAAAGCACCTGCGTCAGTCGGAAGGAAAGGGTCCCGTGCTGCCGCCCTGCCCACTCGAGGATGACGGGCTGGAGCGCCTCCACGGTGGCGAAGCCAGCACGTGGAGCCTCCAGCCGCGACGACCACCGAACCATAGTGACTCGACGGGCGGCTTCACGCCACTCGCGTACCTCTTCGGGCGGAGGGCGAACGCCACTCTCCGCCCGGAATTCAGCCACCCGTCGATAAACTTCGGCGAGCACTTCCGCCTCCAAATCCCACGGGGGTGTACCGGCCAAGGCGCACGCCGCCTCGGTCGACACCGTGCGGTATCCGCGTATGGCTCTGACCGCCAATACCCTCTGAGGGCGCCAGAGGCGCGCCTTATTCTGGGCGGTCAGAGCCGACGCCCACACCGAGCCGACGCCCACACCGAGCCGACGCCCACACCGAGATCTTTCAAAGCCTGCCCGAACCAATACACACAGTCATAAGGGCCTTATAAGTTCTTTTAAATGATTCACTCTTGCTTTATCCTTTCAACATACTAAACCTATTCCGACATCTCTTTCGCAATTCTTTTAGCCATATCTTTTTTTACCGCACGATATACGATGATCTAATCTTAACGTCTAAATTATAAAAAACTGCTATGCCCGCGACTTTGTCCGCATGGTATAGAGTGAACTTTAGGTTACATTTATACAAGTTTTCATATCCCCCCTCCAACCCTTTTTCACATAAAAAATGACATATGTCCTGTCTCAGGCTCTAGACTATCTGTGTACAGAATTTGATTTAAATCGGTTCAGTGGTTTTGGCGTGAAAGCGCTACAGACACACAGTGTTACTTTCGGATTTATAATATTAGAAAGGATAAGCTATCGGTTAGTCTGAAATTAGTTCATGTTCGTATCTGAGAACCTATTAAAGTCTAATATATATCTAAAGCAGTTCAGTACGTATTATTATGCCAAAATCAGATAGCCCTAGAGCAATTTCAGAATACAATTCCGGTAATAATAAACAAGTTTTAGAAACAAGACAAGCTACTACACAAACTTGTCAACTTGACGAAGTAATAATCACTGTTGTCAGATATTCTGCTTTCCATGTTATGATAAATACAGACACAAATGGTTCCAATACACTTTATTCATAAGATGTATAAACCCTGGAAAATAACAGAAATGTACATGTTTAGTTTGGAAATGTAAACAGTACTCAATAAATATGCGTTTGTTGGATCGGTTGAATAATCTACGAATGTAGACCTACGTACATTTAAAATAGAATGTAAGATTAAGGTTACCGATTGACTTCAAAGTTTGGGGTATAAGGAATCTGAGGACGTTCTAGCACTATTATCGTAGTTTATACATTTAATTATTCTTTTTTAAATTAAATTACGTTCAATTTAGTATAGTGTTTTATACTCATTTTGACGTTATATTAAGAGTAATATAACGTCAAAATGAGATAGAAGAGTCTATGAGTTCTCACCTCTAACAGATAAACATACTCTCAAACACACACATGAACACACATTTCCACGTACACATACATCCACATACACACATAGAGAGGTGCACTTCACACTTTCATGTTGTTTCTGTTGTTTTAGATTTATTAATTATAAATACTAGTTAAATTAACTAGTTGAAATTCCTGTGGGGAATGACGCTGTAAGCCGAAATACAGGTTTCATCTAATCAAGTTTGACAACAGAGTCTGTCTCATGTTCGATTCATAACTTATTAAGTTGAATAGTTTGTATTTTTTTTCGTGCAATAAGTGTTATTATTATTATCATAAAAAATACCTACAATAGCTTAATACATATTTAAACATACTGATATTCCAGAAGAAAATTTTATGTATTAGAATATGGAAGCCTTTGAAATGTAGGCTTGGAGAGGAATGAAAGCAATCAACTGGACAGAAAAAAACTAACGAGGAAGTTCTAGAAAGAGTGAAAGAGAAAAGACTGCTTATATCTACTAAAGAAATGAGGGAGATGGCCGGAGGCCTTACCTCTTCTGTATAAGTGTTCTCTTTACACTCTATACCACAATACACCTCTAAAAACGGGTAGGTCATATAATAAACTAACATTTCTACTATTAAAATATCCAACGTGGCCCGACCCACACTTTACTAAAAATAGACTACGAACTTGAATTTATATTTGGAATTTATTCGACAAACTCATGAATTTCTTACAAACTCATAAATTTCTATAGGATTAATCATCTTTCTGATATGAATAATTTACTAACGCTTCACTATAGATTGACTATAAATATTCCGAAACCGTCTTCATATTCTGAGAAGCGTAATAAACACTGGGTCAATGTCCTTATTGCATATGGATATGATATAATTTATTTTATGTACTATGAATTATTTAAGTCGCAGGAATTCACTAGATATCCTTTTTTGATGCGAGAAACTTCAGAACATTACAGTGATTATCATATATCATCTTTATTTGTATCACATAACGTGAGCAGCAGAACCTTACATCGACTTCCCGAGTATCTGGCAGAAAAATGACGGGAACCTCATTCCTCTCAATATCTATGAATGATAATAGCATAATCCAAAAATTCGTAATAGACAAGTATTGTTTTCGCGTGAGAAACAAGGTAACTTTGGTTTTTACATGTAATCATCTTCTTACTATATTAAATGACATCACGGTTCGCGTAGTGATTTAAATGATCCTGAAGCTGCTTACTACTGCTTTTGGCTTCTATCATACATGAGACAACACCTTGTGTAAACCACAAATGTTATCGTGGAGACTATTCGTTTCATGAATATTTATAAAGTCTTCTGCAGCACATGATAAATTTCTTGTATAGGAGATATCCTTAAAAAACAGATACAACGGCTAAGAATAAAAAAACATTCGACAAATTGGGCGGTATCTTTCATCTATTTATTACTTTTACGTTTACAAATTGTAATCCCGTCTCCCGTCACTCCATGTCTCCATTCTCAAATAAATAGAAGCTTTACAACGTATTTGAGTTAACAAGGAAGAAATTTGTATTCTTATTTGTTCACATCCACATTCCAACCGCAAAATACTTTTTGTATCGAAAGTATTACACCGTGAGACAGTGATAAAATTTCAAAACTCCTGACGAAATTTTAACTCAGTTTTCAAAATATTTATCGGTACTTATTGCCTTCGATTTTCATCTAGCTACACTAATATTCATATCCTCAATCAACAATAAACCATCAGCATGAAAGATACTAAAATTACGAAGTTGGAGAGTTACTGGTATGGATTGAAAATTATTTTGATATGGAATAGTCTATGTATTGAAGAAAACTGTGTTATAGGATAATGTAATACCATGCTACGGACAATAGGCGCCTGTCATGAATGATCAGTTGCGTTGGTCTCTATTCGACGTTCAAGGCATTTACCTACTAATGTACAAATTTTATGCTGTGGGGACTTTACTGGACTGTACTGTACAACGTTGTCAGCAGTAACAACTGAACTGTTCCCGTTAAGTAGAGTGATTACTATGTCCGTGATCAAGACGATATCGATAAGCTTTTTCCAAAGTTCTATTAATCATGATTGGCTTGGACAGAATAACAACGGCTGGCATGCTTTCCATTGTCATTTATTTTTGTCTTTCCACTAACACAGTCAAGTACTTTCATTAATTTTGAATACCTATGTAATATAAGGACAAATAAATTTTTTTCTTGTCCTTACGAAAACTGATAGTTTTATCCTTTTTAGATACAGACGAAATTAGACGGGTCAGCTAGTGTGTTTTGAAATTCTGAATTTTCGAAATGATTTTTATTGGTCTATAAAACTGAGACACCAGCCACTATTCACTCGATATTCATTAATTCCTTCAATCTGTAAGATTTTATAGAACTGAAAACGGATAGAACTATAAACAGACTAATAAATACAAATGCGCACCTAAGTCTGAAGCGCTGAGATGATAATACATTCTCTAAGACGGAGCATGGAACTTATAAAACCAGTTTGAACCGTCTCACTATTCGCTTTGTTAAACAAGTTGACTTGAATCAGCAAATTGTATACTCTTTCCAGAACTTACTGTTGTATTCATTTGTGCATTTTATCTTACTTAGTTCCCTTTACGAAAACATTATTTTTAAAGTAGTCTGAACAGTTTTCCCGTTGTACTTAACTATGTTTATTCGACACAAAAATATATTAATTACAGAGTTTCATGCTTATTAATTTACGTTTTTATTTTGCTATAGTATCAAAACGTACTTTCTTCAGAAAGTGAAGCTCTTAATAATAAAATAGAACATTTGTTAAGTTTTCTTAAGCCGTACTTAAAAGATGAAAAAGCTATCGGTAAATCACCTTGGCTGTCACTATTAGATAAGACCTTAGATTCGAAAGAAAGAAAGTTATGAAAATGAAATGTGTTCATAAGTCACATAAAACAAAAATAATACAACACATTCTGATTACAACATTCAAGAAAAATAAACTAATACAAACAAAATAGACATTCAACTACACTAAACCATACCATTTGACAAAACAATATTACAAAGAAACAAAAATCTAAACTTAAAACTACATAAAAAGGATAAGGTTTTGTGACTAATAGTTCACAGATCAGTATATTTTGCGGACCCGAAACTAACCGTAGTGAAGGTTTTCAGCTGAAGCCGAAAAAAGATAAATATAATACCTCACGGACGTATTTACAGTTTGAAGTCTAAAAACTGACTTCAATGTAAATTTTAAATCCAGCTAAAAAGTAATGAAAAAATGAGGAGACCGATAACCTGATGTTAAGGAACTACTGCTGCTGTGAACGCTTTTAAATCACGAGACAAAAGCATGTTCCCCTTCCCCTAGAGTTTTAAGGAAGATTTTGACTTGAGGGGTAACCTTAGTCACTCCATAGTGTGCTATGAAAAAAATTATATTCTTCATCATGAAATTTCAATGGATCGACCTAAGTAAGACCTTTCCTTCGATAAATCATAAAAGTCTAATAAATAAAATTCTCATGTCGCAGTGTTTCTTACCAAACTCCTCCGCCGTTTGGCTGGACCGATTTTTATGACGTTTTGTGTGCATACCGGGTAGGTCTGAGAATCTGCCAACATTTATTTTTATAGATGTGGATGACCCAACAGTAAATATTTTTTTTTTTTTTTTTTTGATACAGTTATGGCACAACAACGTTTCCCGAGTCAGCTAGCAATACATATAAAATTTGATTAAGCCAGCTTTAAAATTTACTTCAATGTTTACATTGTTAGTTAAAAGTTAAGCTAATGTACAAATAAAGTCGTCTTGAAATTAAATGGATTTCTGTGTCGCTATATAAGTTCTCAAGTCTGCTAGTGTGGGGGCGTGTAACATTTCTGTGTTTTTAGCTAAGGCGTGGGATGCACCCTCTAATGACGTCTACATTCCAACTTCTGCTATCAAAGAAAACTTATTTCACACAAGTTTTAATTAAATAAACTAGGGACCCATTTTCTCTTTGCTCTTCGACAAATGGGTGTTAATAATAACTTTTAATATAGCTGGTTATAAACATCGCAAATTAGATTCAAACATTCGTAAGAATCTAACTTTGCAACTAACAGGTAGCTCTAGTGTTAGTGTTAGTGCTAGTGCTCGGGCTAATTCTAGAGCTAGTGCTAGTGCTAGTGTTGCTAATTACCAGAACTAGCACCAGAACTTGCACTAGCACTGGCGCTAGCACTAGATTCTTACGAATGTTTATTCGTAAGAATCTAACTTTGCAACTAACAGGTCGCTCTAGACGCTGAGCCAAGATACTGGATCAGCACACTAAGCCAACATGTATACCTTGGGCCGGTATGTTGGGAGTGGATGACAAAACTGGCCCAGCCAACCCATTTGTATCAATTGTTCGTGCTCTACGATCTTTTGTACATCAAACGATTGTGGTGATTTATTCAAAGGCTTTTGACACGTTAATGCACATTTAGGTAATTGAACAAGCTATTTAAATTACCATAGCTGCTGAGACTTTCCAGCCATTATTAACAAAGATTCAGAATCATCGATATGCCAATGTGTAACTAAATTCCAAATTTTTTGACCCAACACGCTGGCCCAGCTTCTTAATCTAATGTATAGCAGCGGTTTTGTATATGAAAGCAATTATAAGTTTAAATTTGCCCACTGAACGTGGTCGGTTCGTTTGCTGACTATTGTAGCCATATAGTGGTCACAAATGCACAGTTTGTCGCTCCTAACTAATTTTGCTGTTTAAAAGAAGAAAATAGTATCTTTTGATGGAGACTAAATAATTATAAAAAGTAAACGTAATATCATAGAAATAATGGGGTAGATGACTTTCAGGTCAATTAGTCCTTGTTACTGAACGACAAAATGACTGAAGTGTTAGATTTTTAAATGAATCACTAAGGCGTACTGGTATGTGTTGTACATATTGGTGTATTGTTTATAGTCCATTAAATGCATGCATCAGCACTTTATTAATAATAACTCAAAACATCTCACACATTACCGGCTGATCTCGTACTAAGCATAGCCTGCCAACTAAACTGAAATTGTATGTTCAATTTATTTTGAATATATAATAGGTACATCCTTTGTAACTATGCCATCCACATATACAACAATTTTTAAATAACATTTCTAATTATGGTCATCGTTCTATCTAAGCATAACATGCTATTAAATCCCGAATACTCCTTGATACAAAATACCTTTTATGAATTTGTAGAATATTTATATCTCAAAAAACAACTAGAGCTTTCGTTAATATAATTGTAAGTACAGAAATTATTTTCTTCTGTATTGGAAGCGAGGTAAGAGAAAAGGTAACATTGGGGAAATGTTGCTAAGCTCTTTTACCTCGTGCGTAATGACACACGAGGTAAAAGAGGATTCTTGCCAGTAATGACTGTCAAGAATTGCAGTTGTTTCTCATTACTTTTGCTTGGAATCCTGCAATGACTGCAGTTCTCGTGTCGAAAACTTGTGGACGAAACCGCTAAAATTACAAAAGGAATGGTGATAAATGATCTTTGATCAACGGTATGTGTTTAATAAGTAAGCTTTGTAATTGAATGAATTGTGATTTTAATTAGAGATATAAAGGTAGGCCGGCGGTTTACTTTAAAATTATTGAGATATTTTAAATGCAATCGAAAGTAATTCTTTTGTATACATTTGTTGTGTTAGTGCTCGGGCTAGTTCTAGAGCTAGTGTTAGTGTTAGTGCTAGTGCTCGGGCTAATTCTAGAGCTAGTGCTAGTGCTAGTGTTGCTAATTACCAGAACTAGCACCAGAACTTGCACTAGCACTGGCGCTAGCACTAGCACTAACACCAGAACTTGCACTAGCACTGGCACTAGCACTAAAACTATCACTAGCCCTATCACTAGCACCATTACTAGCACTAGCACTAAAACTAGCACAAGAATTAACGCCAACGCCATCGCCAACGCCAACGCCAACGCCAACGCCAACGCCAACGCCAACGCCAACGCCAACGCCAACGCCAACGCCATCACCATCACCATCACCAACACCAACACCAACACCAAAACCAACACCAACACCAACACTAAAAACGTTGAACCAGAGCACTTACTATATTGCAGTTAAAATTTCCAACAAATTACCGATTCTTGGCGACGGCCTGGTTGGATGTTTTTAAGCCGCCCGAAGGCCTCCAACTAAGCTTCACAACTGTTATCGTATGTTAACAACCGGGACCGACTGCTTAACGTGACTAATACAAGCACTAGCACTAGCACTAGCACTAGCGCTAGCGCTAGCTCTAGCACTAGTACTAGCACCAGAACTAGCACTAGAACATGCACTAGCTCTAACACTAGAACTAGAGAACTAGCACCAGAACTTGCTCTAGAACTTGCACTAGCACTAGCACTAACACTAGAACTGGCACTAGCTCTAGAACTAGCCTGAGTACTAACACTAACACTCATACTAGCACTAACACTAGCACCAGCACTAACACTAGAACTAGTACTAGCACTTGCACCACAACCCAGAATTAAAACTACTGCTGAACCAGAGCACTTACTAGACTGCAGATGCAAATGTTTTTTATTCAATGTCGCACACGCACACTAAAACTAAAACAGAAACAAAAACGAAAACTAGCGCTAGCACTAGCACTAGCACTAGCACTAGCACTAGCACTAGCACTAGCACTAGCACCAGAACTAACACTAGAACTTGCACTAGCACTAGCACTTACACTAGAACTAGTACTAGAACTACACTATCTTGGTGATAGTGTAGTTCTAGTGATGATATTTTGATTAGATATTCTTTTTCAACAACAACCCATAATGTCCCACTGCTGGGTTCGGGTCTCCTCTCAGGAGAGGATTAAGGCCATACGTCCCACGCTGGCCAAGTGCGGGTAGGGGACTGACGAGAATACGTTGTGGCTACGTATCTTGCCGTTGAATGTTTTTAAGCCGCCCGAAGGCCTCCAACTAAGCTTCACAACTGTTATCGTATGATAACAACCGGGACCGACTGCTTAACGTGACCTCCGAATCACGTAGATGCTCGTGGTAACATGCCACCAGCGGTCACCCTTCCGGGTACTGACCCCGTCGTCGTTGCTAACCTCGGTGATTGTTTCTAATCACCTTGTGCAACTGGGCAATGAGCGCCTATTCTTGTTTAAATTAAAATGAATAATTTTCGGATTTTGTCGAATTGTTTCTCTTACTGCTTTAATCGCCTTTTCCGCATGAAAACTACGTGGACAGCCAGATCTATTGCGGTCACAAACAGAGGAGGTTTCATTGTACTTATCAATAGCCCGTATGTGATTACGGGTAAGACGCACGCATTGAAGACTTTCGTCTTTAGGCACTGTGGAATCGGCGAAGCTTCCCAAACGCTGCCCAACCCAGCTGGATCGTTTCTATTCACCTCGTTCTCAAAGTTGTTACTACCTTACCGCAAAGTCTGTCCGAGGTATACATTTTCAACAACTTCTAGAACCTCGCCGTGTACCGCATGTATGTTCATTGAAGATGACCTTGGTCTTGTCGAAGTTCATTCGTAGGCCGATGCGTGCAGAAGAGTCAGCCAAGTCGTTCACAAACATTTAACTAATGGAGAATTTTAAAAACTGTATTTGGCTCCATACCTACTTTATGTAATCACAGCGATTTGGTTCACCTTAACACCCCATTCCATTTTAATATCACAGAATAATTCGCAAAGTATTGCCGCGCAAATAATAAAACACAATGAACAATCGTATAAAAATGACAGATTCCAAATTCAAAACTATTATTTTATTTATTTTTATTTGTACTAATATTTATAGCCAGACTAAGTAAGTCTCGTCTCAAAAACTTCAGCAACTTATATTAGGAACACAGATAAACCTATGTACCTAATATCAGGAAGTTTTGCTAACAGTATTATCTCGGTATCGCTATACTAATCACCTCTATTGTCAACAAGTTCGAGTGCACATCAATAGCTCAATTCTCGTCATAACTTTGTTTGCCAGCACAAGGTCACGCTCCCACACAGTAGTATTGCAGGCGCAGGTGTTGCAAACAGAGAAATAGGTCAATGTCGCACGCTCGATACTATCAAGGTCCATCTGGCCATGTACAAAGTAGAATAGAAAACCATAAAAGATTATATATCAATATTTTGTATTATTTACATCTGTAATCATTTTTTGAGTGTTAAAACATATTATACTTAGCAAGGAAATACATCTGTAACAACAGCTGTAACAACTACAGGCTGTAACGATCGAGGTGTGATTATTACAGAAGATTTTCAAAATATGGTGGACTAGCTTTACATCCAACGTCAAAGTGCTAAAGAGAGTCAAGTGCAAGACAGAACTAGTGGCCTTCTTTAGAACACATACAGAGGGGCGCTCAACATGATTTCCTGATTCTTCTTTTAGACGAAAAAAATACCTGGTAGGTAGACACCATGTTGACCATGAAACAAATAGACAAATAACAAAACACAATGATTTACATATGTGGATAGCTTAATGTTGTTGCTACAACACGGTTAATGAGGTTTTTTGTCTGAATATTGATGTGCCTAATAAATACACATTCTGCAGTAGTAGGTGTTTTGAAATCATGTTTTTTTTTAAGATATCAGCAAGAATACTGAGGACTATAAGAAACTCGTCGGCCTGTAATTACGTAGGCATTCTTAAAGTATATAATAAGTATTTTTTAAAATCTTATTACACACAAGGATTTTGTTTAATATTTCTATATTCTAGAGTTTAACTATTTTTTCGCTTCCATTAAATTGATAATATTCATTTTAATGGAAGCGGGAAATATTCTTCTTTCATTCGAGTAACATTTTTACGAAATGCAATTTCAATAAGCTAGTCCCGATAGAAAGATAATTTATGATACTATTTTATTCTTCCACAGACACGTTCGTTTAAAATTAATCAAATGTTTTCTAAGTCAAACAAAAAATATAATTTCAGACATTGCGAAAGATTCGTTTTCATTAATTTAATCCAAGCGGTCTTAAACTCCGGGGGGATAACTTCATTAACCTTGACGAAAACAATTGTACCTGTATAAAGCAGAGAGGTGACGATTAATTGGGTTTTTCATTTAGAAGCTACCTACTTTCACTGGCGCTTCTGTAGGCATTGTGGGGAAATTATGGTGCCAAATTGGTTAATATATATTTTTACTTCTTCAAAGTAGATATAAGAAAAGGTTTAAACAATGTATTCTTCCTTTTATAATTCTATAAACGTACGGATTTTGAAATGTTTTAAAGGATTTGATTTTGAATGCGGCCAGCATTGGGTTTTTTTCTTTTTTTGCTTCTGAGTAATCTTAACGGATAATTTTAACAACAATAAACAATGTATAATTTTAAGCAAGTATAATTAATCTTGAAAAAAATTTTTTTTCGTACAACACGATTCATCGTAATAAACTGTAGGTACTCTCAAGTCTAAATCTCTAATTTTCTAATTTAAAGAATAGTATTTTTTCTCTCAATTTCACTTCAAACAAACAATAAGTCCACTGTTTCAAATAAAGACTTTGCAAATTTACTCTTAAGGGATGAAATTCTGAAATAACAAACATTTAAATAAATACAATCTAACAAGCTAATATTTTTTGCCATGTCGATTAAGACTGAATTAATCCAAGAACATACGACAAGAAATCGGGAACGGAGCAAATAATTTAACTACAAAGCTCTTTGTGACTCACTTATATCTTTTAAGCCCTTATTGCTTCTTCTTTCATTTAGGAGTAAAATCTCAATTCTCATAGTGAAGTAAACAGACACAGATTAAAGATTAAATATGAAAATAAAATTAGTAGCATAATTTAACGCACCCTGTCCTATATATATATTATCCCTTCACTGAATTAAATTCCGCCTGTCGACGAAAATGGAACTGTATTTTTTTTACCGTTCCCTTTTAAATTGTTTTTTCGTTTCGGATGAGAGATATGCTTACAAGGAATAAAGTAAGTAATTTAAGAATCTCAGTGATGAGTTTTGTGATTCAAATGAAATTATTAGAATATAATGGAGACATATTTGTGAAATAATATTACGCGTTTTTTGTTTTGATAGGAAATTGTTTAGTGCCTATCGTGCATTGCTAAAATTTATAAATTAAGACTTATTAGACCCTTACGCGACAAATTGACGTTTTCTCGCATTGGCTACTTTGATTTGTAATATATTCTCTTTGGATAAGAATTCCAGATTCAAAGTTATATATCCATTTATCTATTTAATTTGAATTTAGAAAATAGTATTCATTTGTTTTAGCCTCATTATTTCTTTCTTTTGTGTCGCTCAACTCGCACAATGGTAAACTTGAAATATCGCTTTATTACGCGTACGAGTTTAATAGTGGCACCAGTGCTACAAAAATAACTCGAATTAACAAAAAGACGGTACGTTTTCGGTTCCAAAGTTTTCGTTCTGGATCGATCTTCATAACAAGCCCCGTGGACGACCGGAGACCGACCGTATCTGGAGTGGATAGTGAGGAACCACTACACAGTTGGCTGTAGGCTTCGCGGTGAGTGGTGTTAGTGTGATGAAACTGTTTTAATCCACTTGAAACAAATAGGGAAAGTAAAAAAGCATGAACGGTGGGTACCTCATGAATTGAGTGAAGCGAACCAGCAAACACGCGTCGATCATCTAAGGACCATCTAAGGAGAAATCCGGTATTAGAAATAAGCTTCCACCTTATACATTTTATTGGACAACAAGTGAGGAAACGGGATTAACGTTTCGTGTTTGCTTACATATTGTAAGCAACCAGTGAGTCCATAGCAACTGTCTAAGTAAGGGTAAGTTTAATTAATATCCTTTAGTTGGAATAAATTGGTTCACACCCAAAATATCCATGATAACAGACACCAACGCTCGTTAATCCGACATCTATTATTACTACGTGGGTAGGCGTAGATGGGTGCTAGCATTGCCTTTCCCTACGAATTTCCTGACGCAACTAATTACTTCAAAAATATGAAAACGGGTAATGATATCTTTGAAGTTGCAAATCCTAAACTATAACAATTAGATAACAAAATACTTATTTATTAGGAGAACAGATAAAAAAAAGGAAAATGAAGAAAAAGCGACCATAGTTACTATAACAAAAATAATCAATAAATCTAAACACATTTATATAACTAGCTAGCTAGCTATTGTCCGCAGCTTCGCACGCGTCATTATTTCTTCCCATTTCTTTCTTTAAAAATTATGAAATGCCATGTATTTTCGAATTAATATATAGCATATGACACTCATAAATAATGTGATTTTCTATTGGTAAAAGAATTTGGATCCCAGGATTTGAATACCTCTCAATAATATTAGTATAGATTATAAGGACTTATTTTAAGGGACTCTACAAAATATGCATTCAAATGGTTTTTCCAGAGAATTTAGTTACGGCATTCCTCATGTTTTTCCCCGTGCGGAAATCCCCTCGGATACCACATCCTGGTGGCATGTCGGACTCGAACCGACTAAAACCGCACGTCGTCTCTGGTACTAGGAGCAGGGGAACTAGGTACACCCTAGAAAGAAAGAAAACAGCTAATACCACTTCACCCCGACGAGATTCCTTCTGTTTATGGACTTAATCGGTAATTCTTTTAACTAAAATACGGCGAAGTCAAAAGTAAACGCAATAATTTTCGCAGTCCTTTTCTTTCTTTATTTATTAAATATACTACAATATGCAGTTAAGACGCATTGGCGGCTTAATGCCGACGGCTTTCTTTATGTATTTCTGTATATATCAAAGTAGCCCACTAATCTATGTAACCGATTTTAATAAATGGCAATAGATTGTTGTTGATAAATGTAGAAGGGCCGGGTGACTTATGCTATATACATTTTATCAGAAGTTTTTACATAGTCTCGTTATATTTTTTAAACTTTTTCTTGTTTAACGTTATGCCAAAGTTTTAGCTGACCTCTCCACTAAAATACTGATAGCAGTTACAAAAAGCTACACTCATTACGCGAAATAAAACCAGGACTTTAGTTGCTACAGTTAATACTCACAGAAAGTGCTTATGACAAAATATTACAATACTTTTACCGTAAATGACCGTCATAACGAACAAACGTTTGTAAGCCGGAGTGCTGACATTATTAAACGCATAACTTGCTGTGATTTATATTCCCTCTATACATTACGATTACGACAGAACTTGTTTCTACCGATATACGTACGGTTACTTTTCCAAATTATTATCCCAATTCACTGTTATCTTATTAAATTATTTGATATTGTTCTAAGCGTCTTACTGACGTAGATATGACTCGAAAGTAAATAAAAATGTGTATGATTGTTTAGGTTTGTTCGGAATTTTTCACATTAACTGTAAAATTTTGTATAGCCTCGAAATTCATAACGACTTGATATGGCAGTAACTTAAAAGTCGATATTAATAAATCGCAACGTCATTGTCTTAGTAAAAAGATTAAGGACCAGGTTCACCACTTGCTGGTAAAATCCCTGATAGATCAATGTGAACTTTTATTTCCCAGAAAATTAAAGATTTTAGTTTTAAAATGAAGAAGGTTCCTGTCATATTTCTTTTAACTGATTGTCGTGTTGTGTTGTTGTTCCGTGTCGTGTTTGAAAACCTCTATTATTGGCTTCTAATAAAACTTTTTTGAAAACCTGTCATTAGCTTGATGTTGTGTGTAAAACTGTCCATTGTCTTTTTCGTAGCTGTTTTTTTTCCTCACCTTTATAAAATATAAATAAATATAACATATTAGGTACATAGATATAAATACACATAACTTTCTTAAACTTTATCAGGAACTGGTGAAACGAGTCCCAAAAAATCTATTTGACCTACAAATGTATATGAGCGTTAAATAATAAGGTAGGCAAATAAAGCTCCAATTTCAAATTTTCAAAGTCCAGACGTCCAGTTTTAAGAACCAGACGAACGCAGAGGTCAAAGTAAAATTCCGTTCGTGAATATTGGACAATCAATTCGTCGACAAAGATTGTCAAAGAATTAATCTTAAAATTTTCTCAATTTATAATGTTAAAAAACTGACAAAAAAGTACGTATTTTAGTTGTCTAGTCATTAATTATTCATCTCGAAGAATTAAACTTGTGTAAACATTTAAAACTTTAATACGTTATTTTTAAAGATTTACAACTATATACACAAACGTTTTTTATGTTTCCTGGTTGCAGTAATAGTATATCTCTAGTAAAATATAGTAGATATACTGAATAAAATAAAAAGGCATTTTAAAATAAACTTTTTAAAAAAAATTGAACAATTACATACACTCAGACATAAAACGAAATAACTATTTAATATAAAAATTAAAGTCTTTAAATAGAAATATCTATATGCATTATGCTTCAGCCAGTTTCAAAGCCAGTTGTTTTCTAAACCAATCTGAATAAATTATAAGCATCAACATTACGTATGCGTGCTATATTTAACTAGAAATAACCTATATATATTACAAAAGTGCGTCTTCATTAGATTATTCAAGATTACGAACCAAAGTTACATCTATTTGAGTGTGTGCCAAAGGTAACAGCACTAAAGGAGTTTGAAAACATGCTGGAACCCACGTGGATATTTTAGGCTACCCGACGCGCGGTTAAGTGTCCTTCTGATCGTTTCCACGACAATAATGACTCTTCAAAGGGCGCTGTTTCAAGGTTTGCTCTCAAGAGTCTTGGATAAGTCCAAGACCCTTGAACGTAGACCTTGAATTATTAATTCTCTAGAGAAAAAGCGGCCACAAGATGCTTGTGGAAATTGTGTCTATTTTTTATGTGATATGTTGCCTTTTGTTTTTTTAGGTTAAATGAAGCTTTTTAAGTAAAAACATGATAAAGTAAATAAAGACCATTTTTTTTTACTAAAGTTTATTGATATGTTACTGTTCTTTATAAAAGAATAATCCGACGACGTTTTATCGGACGTTTGTAGGATTATTAACATTAATAAGGGTCAGTGGTTTTTGCTCGTTCAAAGATTTATATATACCTTGAATATTATTTATATTACCATTGCATTATTCAAGTGTTTTTCACACAGGCGTGCGAGACCAAAGGACTTGTGATTAGTTGAAGGTAATGCAGTAACCGATTAAGTATCTATGAATCGGCATTCATTTGGTATGAATTAGAAATATAATTTATATATTTCACCTAATTCGTTTGAAACTTTTCTTGGTGGCAGAAAATTAAAATTGTTACTTAACATAATCACGTGAAAACTGACTCCATAAATATTCGCTTGTATGAAAGAAAAAGTTATCATTAAATTAAGTTTATGTTTTTTTCCTATTTCTGAACGAATTTCTCCGGCGTGGCTGCAAGATTCAGAATATTCTTGTAAATTTGGTAGTTTTGACGATAGCAGAAAATTAAGAGGTGTAGCAGAATCAAAAATTCTTAAAATTATGAAAGTATTTCTATTAAAAACTAATAGTAATGATATAATATCTTCAAATTTAAAGTTAGGTTTGCAGAAAATTAAAGGCAATTTGTAATAATAAAAACCACATTATTACCTAAATGTTGAGGGAGATTTGAACGTAAGCTCTTTGCAACACTGCTTAAATTAAATTGTCATATTTGTCATAGTCTCACAACACTGATAAAATCATAAAGTCATAACCATGCTGGTTGGTTTGTTTCAATTATTGTAAATATATATTAGTATTTAGTTATTGGTGATAAACATTACTGAAAATGGATTTCATAATTGATACTGTTGGAGATGATGAACTCCAAAATAAAACAGAACTCATCGACGAAAGTACACCGTATTTTGTAGGTTAGTATTAATATTTATATGTTTCGTGTATTTGATTACCTTTTACTAAACCATTGAAACTTGAAACTGTGAAAGTATAATCTAGTGTACACATTTTCTGGATAGACAAGTTGGTGTATTGAGGCGAAGTAAAGATTTGTCGAAATGGTTGCAAACTTCGTGGTATTTATTTTTAAAAGATGATGTTACTTTATTTTTAATGTGTATAATTAAAAAGATGGTTAAATAATATGAATACATAGTTAGTGATATCGGTCAACACGTCTGGCCCAAACCTTTAAAATTGATTGAGTCACTGAAATCTGAAGATCTTATACTTTTCGTTTCATGTAAATTTTAGTGTATTTATCATATTATAAGCATAGAAATGTATATTTATTAAGATAAAGCCCTATTTCCCTTGGTCACATCATCATGTCCGTCAACATCAGCTGGACCGATTATACAATTTTTTTCTGTTGTGTTTGTTACTGCCAGGATAAGATTTCTATGAAAGAAAAAAAAATTGAAAATAGTTTGGTAAGTTAGGAAATTTAAGAATTAACTATAAATATTCTTAAGTGGTTCCTATTGATAGCACCATACCAATTTCATATTAGGTATTGTGAAGAAAGCCTTGACTAATTAAAAAAATATGTACATCACACACAACCTTACCTAGATATGACACACTAGCAGCTAGAGAGCTGATGCATTTGTTTCCAATAGCTTTAAGATACAGTTTGTCAAGTCTGTTCTTGAAGCAGTTTGGTAAGGGAGCCATATCCACATCCTCTGAGACTCTGTTCCAGGCTATCACGGTTAGGCAGTAAATGCGTCTTAGTGTGATGTCCTCACATTTAAAAAGTGAATTCTGATACTAAACTAGGCAAACCCTGTAGCCCAAGAACGGGACTACTGTTAAATATACCTATACTTGCTAATTACAAACATTTGATATGTTTTCATACAAAGAGCAAGTCCAAGTGAGTATGGTAACTACCATTCTCGGATTCTGCTTATACTTTCCAACAGGCAGAGTCATTTTGGCAGGCTCATACATAAAAAACATATACAAAATGACGCTTTTAGCTTTGATCAGAAGGAAAAAATATCACTAATATATAATGAAGTCTTAAAATGGTTTGGTTAAAGGCCCTGATGTAAAGATGGATATTTTGAGATAAAATATTTCCACTTTTTGCAGTCAATAAGTCAATAAATAATCTTTCAATTGCCTGAGTTTCTGTTACAGATTTCATTGGCCATGGTCATAGGATTGGCTATAGATTAATTGCAATATATGAAATAAAATGTTATATTATTTTTTCAGAAAAGGAAAATATTCAATCATCTATCCTAGAGTTATTTGAAAAGAAGAAACAAGAGCTTGATACACAATTGGAATTAGAAGAACAATTGCAAAAGAAACTGAAAAATTTGAAATTAGATAATGTATTTGATAATTTCTTTGACGAAATGGGCTGGTCTCAAACTATGATATTGAAAAAAGAAAATAAAAAGAGATTGTTTCACTTTGATCAGTTAGACATAGAAACGGGTAAATTAAAATCCAATCTTGGTGGTGTTGATGTTGATAAAGAAATGAAGAATTGCGTTTTTGGGCCTGGTATAGAAAAAGAACATGCTTTACCTAAATATAACGTTAGTGAGAAGACTTTAAAGGCAATCCGAAGGGTATGTATGATTGTTTAACACCATTGAAAAATAAAAAATGATGGAATTTTATTACTTTGCTATAGTTGCAATATTTATAAATAATTCACTATTGAGGTATTCCTTACTATTGTTATACATTTGACAGTAACTCTTGTTTGTCTGTTAAGCTTTCATGGTTAAAACGCTATATTGATTTTTTACAATGAGTGTTTTTTTTTTTTATTGAGATACTTTGATTATTGATGACATAGAATAACCATTATACCCATGGCAGAGCCATGAGTAAAAGCAAATACATCATAATATATTTATGTTGTCATATTAAACTACAGAAAGAAAGAGAGAAGACCAAAGGACCAGGATGGTTCAATTTGCCAGCACCAGAAATCAATGAAGAACTGAAAAATGACCTGCAAATTCTCAAGATGAGATCAGCGTTAGACCCCAAAAAGTTCTACAAGAAAAATGATATGGAAGTGCTACCTAAGTACTTCCAGGTAAGCTACCTACCCTTTATTAACACTTATTAGCAGCTATTTCCATGCAGCAACTGGCATCGGATCTTCGCTACCTTGTCAGCATATTAATGTCTCATTCTTGTCATACAATCCTGCAATCTCTGAGTCTGTGTATGTCGTCTTAGCGAGTTTATGGTTGGGATCTGTCTAGTCTGACAAATTCAACCTATATAAATTACTAAACGTCACTTTTCATGTGTACTATTAATAGCTTTACTTATCGTTATATCTAAATGCACTAAGGACACCTAAACATAAATTTTATAAGGAGTTTCCCTTACCTTTTCCTAAATATGCATTATTATTGTGGCGACTTCCACATACAGCGCAACAAAACATATCACAACGCCATCTATCGAAGACACACCAAACTACGGAGTAACTACTAATCCTGTATCGAGATCTTCAATTTCTCGCACTGATTAGCAATATATAAATCTTCCTGTATATCCATGATCACCTCGACTAGTTGGAGTATTCTACCTTTGAGCTATAGGGACATGAGGAGACCTATATAACCAATAGCACTCAGTAAGCTTCCCCCAACAAGATCCGCTTCTGGTAGGACTGTAACTGGAAAATCCTGGGAAAGATGTTAAAACAGTTGAAGATACATGTAATATGTTTCTTACCAAGTGTGATGTCCTCGACTTTGTTTATAGATATAGAAATCTATCTAATGTAGACCACTCATAGGTTTTCATCCAGTAAGAGAGGTTTCCCTGGTTAATTCTCTGACTGTTATTTTTGTGCTTTTTCTGAAATTCTCTGGATTTATCAGTGATGGGTTTTGGGCATAAAGAAAACTAATCATTAGTATAAACCGCGATGTATTTTGATAACATGTGGAGATAACTTTCGACACACACAGAACAGCGTACAAGAGCAGTGTTGCCACACATCACAGATGAAAAACAACCAATATGACATTAACATTAGAATGACATATATTGCGTTTACAAAATATACACTAACAATCAGGATTATACATACACAACTTCTGGGATAACTGCTATGATAGGCATATGAGTTAAGGTGTCTGGACAATACTACACAAAAAACAATATTTACTAATATATTATTATTATTATACAATATTTACATGTGAGTAAGAATATTTGTGGAAGTCAGGAGTCTAAATGTGGATACTCCGTGCTATGAACTCCTGAAACTACCTAGTCTTAATCTCCAAGGTACAGTGTTAGATATTTGTTTTATAAAAATAGAAAGAAAAAAACTTTAACAGTAACATACTCCTTAAAAGGCAGGCAACGCACTTGTGAGCCTCTGGTGTTGCGTGTGTCCATGGGCGGCAGTAATCGCTTACCATCAGGCGATATGTCTGGTCATTTGCTACTTATATTATAAAAAAAAACGATAATCTTATTTTCTAGGTTGGTAGAATAATGGATTCTCCACTAGACCATGTGAATCAAAGACTTACCAAAAAACAAAGAAAACGAACCATGGTTGATGAGTTATTGGATGATGCAGAGTTCCAAAAGTATAATAAGAAGAAATACAAAGAAATTATTGATGAAAAGAGGAAAACAGAGTACAGGACCTTTATGAGGGATAAGAGACAGAAGAGCAAGGCCGAGTTGAAGAAAAAGAAACTGGAGGCTAAGACTAATAAATGAATACATTTTATGTAATATTTTTTGTTTTGTATGAGTTTTAGTAGAATTTCTGAGTAAAGATAGAAGAGTATTACTAAAGCTAAAAATAACAAAACATTGGCATTAAAACTGTAGGTGACGCTTCAATCTAGCCCCACTCTCTATTTAATTAGATATCAAGAAATTATAGTTACGCACAAAAGCCTTTATTGAGTTTTAAAGTAAGCAATAATAAGAAATCATTTATTAACACTTTAATACACCAACCATTATAAAAATCAATAATGCATGTATAAAAATATGAGTATGGTTCCTACTACTGCCTAATAATCAAGGTAGGTAAATAAAGATTAACATTAAAATATATCTAATCAGCGCATCGTCTGCGTCTCTTTTCGGTCATACTCGGCTCCTAATAGTCTAAGCGTGGTGTTAACTATCTTATTCCTATTTAGTATTTGACAAAAACTGAATATGGTTTAAATAATTTCGAAGTTAATCGTGAGCAACAATGTTAGGTGATAGTTTGAACAGATATAAAATATTATTTAGCTTATTCGAACTTGCATAGTAGATTTTCAATATATCCTTTGAAATATTCAATATCCTCCTGTAATGTCGATAGCAGCACCCGTGATGAACGAACTCTTGTCAGAACTTAAGAATGTAACTAATTCGGCCACCTCTGGAATGTTGAAATAAAGTAGAAAGTATTAGAACATGAATATTAAGAGTCTGACTATAAATTATGACGGCGATAATTCTGCCAAAAATCTAGCAAACCTTTGTAAGATGTATTGTAAGCTTTCAGGAATTTCAGTAAAATAAAAATAAGTTTTCTTCAAGTTACGTAGTCATACTTTTCTTCAATGTGGTCAATGAACTACTAAAAAAAGAAAAACAAAAATATATGTAGTATAATGAACTTACCTGAAGGCTTGCCAAGTCGACCTAAAGGTACTGACTTTAGAAAGCCTTGCAGTACTTTATCAGGAACAGTCTTAACCATCGGAGTCTCTACAAACCCTGGCAAAATGGCGTTTACCCTGAAATAAACAAATCATTAACATTTAAAAAGCCCAAGTAGGCGGAAATCGGCATAACCCGTGAAAAACACATGCTCCTGTCCAAATCTGGCAGCTCGACTGGTACAAGTAAACGTACTGACTTTAGGAACCATTGCAGTAGGTACGTTATCAGGATTAGTCTTAAATATTTGTGTATCTATGAAACCTGACAAAATGGCGTTTACTCTGAAATCAACAAATCAAAAACATTTACAAAGCCTTATTAGGTAGGCATTGGCATAACCCGTGAAAAGGACATGCTCCTGTCCAAATCTGCCAGTTCGACTGAAAACGACAGCCGCACAGCAAATCAATGTTGCGCAAATCTTTCGTCGATAAGCTTACTGCTTCCAGTTCTAGCTATAATAAAACTAATGACCTTAATTACACATTGAGATATACCTAAATACACTAAACTATAAAATTACACTACTAGAACTATCTCATCCCTGCAGAATCCGTCAGTTCTGTCAGTCATGCCAGTGTCGGACAGTTTCAATTCGAACAGAAATCTACCGTTTGCGCAAAAATGTTACCTTATATTAAATTTCCCCAATTCCTTGGCAGCTGACTGCGTCATGCCAATAACGCCAGCTTTACTTGCAGCATAATTCGTTTGGCCTGAAACGGGCATGCAAAATTTACAGTTAAAATTCATACATTTTTTTCAATCGATCTGTAAATATACCAAAATCGTGACATCAAATCTATGATGAATAATTTTACTAACCCATATTGCCATATTTGCCAACAATACTAGAAACGTTAATGATAGACCCCGGAACTGCTGCCTCTATCATAGCCTTAGCAAAAGTTTGCATCATTAAAAAAGTGCCCTGAAAAGTTTGAAATGCTGTTAGTAAATTATTCTACAACCAAGAAAAAACTTTTTTTAGTATTTATATCTGTGCGCTTTATGACTATGTACAGCACCATCTTCCCGTCCTTTTCCCTTACGTAGATATTTGTGTGATCGTATTCCTACTTACCTTTAAGTTTACATTCAGTACACTATCGTAATCCTCCTGAGATAGTTTCAAGAGCCAGTTGTCCCTGGTGATACCGGCGGAGTTCACTATGATTGTCGGTGGGGCGCTATATTGGTCCAGGGTAGTCTTTAGCAGATTTCTAACTGCACCCGGGTCTGAGACATCAAGTTCTACGGCACTGTGATCTCTGCCTGAAAAGGTAGGTATTTTATTCACTATCTCTTTAACTTTGCATACTGTACTGTGTAGTTTTTTGCTCTTCCACATTTAGATACTTTTGGTTGATTGACTTTCGTCACCTGTACGTACCTATTTCTGTTGTCTTTAAATATAAACTTAGGAAACATTTGTTGCCAATTAGCTAGCTAGCTTGAAATACATTATAAGTGCTATCCAAATGAATATGCATGCAATAGATCTTTTATTACACCACAATTAAAGACAGATTACAAAAACAAGCTAATATTAAAAATTTAAGAAAACGGCTACGCAAAAACTTAATGGATTAACATAAATCAAAAATATCATACATTATTTTGGAAAAGAGCTGATACTCTTACACTACTGGACCGATATCAATCAAACATAGCTAAGAACTACCGTAAGGAGAGAGAGCTACGAATTCACAGACAGACACACCCGCAGACGGACATCGATGTCAAACTTAAAACACCTTTTTTTTGCGTCGGGAGTTAAGAATATTCCTGCATTGTTATCTAATTATGAAGCTTAATCGCCCAGTTGCACTCGGTGACTAGATTTATACGATTCTGCCAACAGTCTAGAAATGCGTAAATAAAATCTATTCGTAACCATACATAGGTCTACAACCTACACATTGTCACGTTTCCTAGAAATGTAGGCAGAGACAATTGATATCCACCAGCTACAATTCTTCCGTGGCCCTAATGCACCTCTTTTGCTTTGAAATTACCATTAGAACCTGATGCTAATGCTGTATAGTTTTTAATAGTATCTACGGCTGCATCATAGTTCTTGTCCGCGGCTATGACAGTAGCTCCTTCTCGGGACAACACCTGGCACGTGGCTCTACCTAGTCCAGACCCAGCACCTGTTGGAAGGGAGAAAGTTTCACGAAAATAAACTAGGAAGATCAATTAGTAAACTATGACAAACATTTTTTTATTAGTCTTTTATTAGGTTAGTACTCGATAATCATCACTTTTTTATTTGAAAAATTAGAAGAATAGTAAAGCACCTATCGCGGCCTATGATTAGCTATTTGTTATAATATAATTTGAATTAAAATAATCAACCAAAATCGTAACCAAATTTCTACACGCTTTACAACATCATGCTACGGGCAACAGGAGACTTGGACGAGGTTGTGGGAGTCAGCTAGAAAAAATATGTAGTATGCATATTTAAATACTAGCTGAGCCCCGCGGTACAAATATATTGTGTGAATTGTATCTTTATAAATTGTAGCCTATGTGTCATTCGGATATATGAGCTATATTATTTTAAAGTCAACCCGCACTTGACCAGCATAGGGACGTATGGCCTTAACCCTCTCCTGAGACGAGACCCGAGCCCAGCAGTGGAACATTATGGGTTGTTGATTGATTGATTGATATTTTAAAGGTTCATAAACATCCATTCAGTAGTTTTTAATGAAAGAGTAACAAACATCCATCCATACTTACAAACTTTCGCGTTTATAATATTAGAAGGATTACTTAGCTTTTGTTGTTAGGTTAAGTTTACAATTTACATTTAATTTACAAAATATTAACTTACCTGTTACCAATGCCAGTCTTCCTGCAACTACTCCACAGGTCATTATTGTTGTTATTAATTATCTATATAATAAAGAAATAGTAATATAGCTACTACAAACAATGTACTAGCAAGTATTTCATGATTTACAGTTTAAACTTACGCAATCTTATCAGTAATCGTCGCGTTATATACCTGGTCTCCTTTATCATTAAAGTATTACAATTATGGTCATATCTATATCAGCATATTATGTCTATCTGCATTCACATAAAATAATATAAAAAATATATACTTGAAGGTAAAGTTTAAAGAACTATAAACCCACTACGAAAGAAAATCTATAAAGTTATGGCCATTATTACGAATCTATTGACACTATTAAAATCGATTCAGTAGTTTAGGCGCTACGGTGGAAGATACAAACACGCATAAACTGCTGTAAATATTATCCTTCCGTTTGGCTGCACCCTAGTCGGGTGATATAGCTAGCCAAAAAGCTCCTTTCTTGGGGCAGGTTTATGTCCCCCCCCCCTTCCCCCTAGCCGGTCATCCTCGAGTGGGCAGTGCGGCAGCACGGGACCCTTTCCTTCCGACTGACGCAGGTGCTTTCCGGGCACGGTTACTTCGGGAAGTACTTGCACTCGGTCGCCAGGAGGGAATTGAGTCACGTCTGCCACCACTGCGACTGCAGTGAGGACTCGGTCCAGCACACGCTGGCGGTGTGCCGGGCGCCGCAGTGACGGGCTCTCACTGCAGTCATCGAAGGAGATCTCACGCTGCCGGCCGTCGTACGCTCCATGGCCGGTGGCGTGAGCAGTTTTACCGCGGTCGCAACTTTCTGCGAGGAACTCATCTCGCAGAAGGAGGCGGCGGAGAGGGCCCGAGAGGACGACCTCCACTCGGACCCGATCCGTCGCCGGCGGAGACGCGCCTCATGCCGCCCTGATTGTGGCCGTTGATGGTGAGGACGGGTTTTCCCCTCCATCCGCTTCACAGGCCAGCCGCGAGTGGGCGACGTTACGCGTGTGCCGTACGTCGCCTAAATTGAGAGCTTTTATACAGCAGACGGTGCCCGCTTCAGTGCGGGCAGGCGCTGGGAGGAGTCCGGATGGCGTAAGAAAGCGGTTCCCGGATCCCTCCCGTGACAGGCGCAGAGTGGCACACCGTGTAGTTTTAGTCGGTTCGATTCCGACACACCGCCCGCCGCCAACCCAGATGGGGTGAAGGCCCGAGGGGGTTTCCACAGGCATAAAAAAGGTCTATGTCCCGCAGTTTACTTATTATTAAAAGCTGTGTTTATGATGATGATGTTTAAAATACATCAAGCAAGCACGGTAAGAGCTTTTTGAGGCTACATTTACCTCTTTGTAAATAAGATATTTATAAAAAACTAGCCGAGCCCCACGGTGTTACCCGCGGTACAACAACGACCGCGGTTAACAAAAAGAAAAGAAAATCCTAAGTAAACTATTCTAAATATATTACATTAAATATATTCTAAATATTGTAACTTCTATATATATATATATAGAAGATAGCAGTAAGTACTTACCTAGGTACACGAAGTGCTTTTATATAAAACTCAAGTGTGGTTGTAATTTCAAATTAACAACTTTGAACTATTTTAATAATAACAACTATTCAAATTAACAAATATGAAAATATTATAAGTAAGTAGGTATATACATATATCAAATTTTAAACATTTTGAATGTCTGTTTGTTCCGGCTAATCTCAGAACGATTGAATTTTACATAATTCACTGACGCTGATATTAAAGGTGTAACTTACTACTTCTTATTTACACTTAACTTTGGTAATTAAGTGCCAAAATATAAAATAATAGAGGTATGGTGGAAAGCATCCATGGATTCGAGAGTCTAAGCAACAATTTATGCAAATCAAGGTTGCTAACTGCTGCTGTAAACCACACTATATCATTATTGTTGTCTGTTACAATTATAAAAAAACTGTTTTTAAATTACATTTTTATTAACAAAAAGCACTCAAATATTTCATAAGTACCTACCCAGAATATATAGTAAATTATAGCTTAAATATTTGTTATAATGTTAGTCTGAATATACATGATAACAGTAACCAAGAACCACTAAAATTTTCGTCTTTGGTCACAAACTATATATCCCAGACTCCATCTTCGACACTACCATTGATATCACTTATCTCGAATACATCAAAATGCTTCAACATCGCCTTAAAAATTCGTGCGAGAAAGCACTTCAACACATTCAAAACTCAAAAGAAAGGTCAAAGACTTATTGCGATAAACGCACTCGCGAAGTTTCATATAAAATCGGTGATTTTGTTTATCTGCGATACCATGTGAGATTATGTAGAGCGTTATCAGCCGATTGGAAGGGACCATACAAAAACGTCAAAGTTCATAGTAATAATACTTTATCTCTATTGATCAACCGACGTCATGTCAAACACCACTTCGATGAAGTGAAGCCGGCACATCTAGATGATTAAATTCTATACTATTTATTCCTTATCTAACTCAATTAACCTAGTCATTATGACTTATAATTACAGCCTCAATCAGGCTGTCTATACTATGGCAACCGGCAAAAATCAATTCGTGAAACTCATCACTGAGAGTCCTGGCATTCACTTCGACCTTATAGGTTCCTAAAGCTTAGTTGATAGTCGTCTAAGTGTAATTATCCCTGTAGAATATCTCTTTCATAAATCCTCATATAATTAATTTAGATTATATGCTTAATAACTCTATAATTCTATGCCAGAAAAGTGTAAGTTTCGATTGGATAGAATATGCTAATCTATTCCAACCTTTAATTACTCGTCACAAAGATATTGTTCGTGATAACGAAGCCATCTCCTTCCTTATGTCGCGCCAAAACAAAAGATCAGCTCCACTAGGTTTCATTGGAACTTTGTCAAAGAAATTATTCGGCACCATGGACGAAGATGATGACCTCCGTTACCATAAAGCCATTCGAGAAGTAGAATCAGTATCAACAGTAAAAAGATTACTTCATTATTAAAAGACAATATCCTAATTACAACTTAAATCTTTTAATGAAACAATTAATGTAATTAAATATAATGAAAATCAACTCAATCTTGCCATTGAGTCTTTATACAAAGATGTTAAAAATTTAAGCTATGTATCTGAAGAGTTAGGAATAAGATCACGCGTACTAGAGCTAATATCTATGATAAAAAATAGTCTCTCATCCTTATCCTTCAAAGTTGAAGACATTGTAAATTCAATAATGTTCAGTAAATCTAATGTTCTATATCCTACTATTCTAATACCAATTGAACTTTATTCCCAATTAGTTGATAACTATAATGTAATTCTACTCAGTTAAAGGAATTAGATATAAGTGCTAGTGGTATATTATACTTACCTTCAGGGTGTGTCGCGTACTTGTAAAGCGACACGCCTTGTTTCTCAAGAATATGTAAACGTTTTGTTAAGTACCGTTAAGTTCAATTTAAATATACTCAACGATTCATGTTGTAATAAATTAGCTTTTAGTAACATTGTACCCAACTTACCTCCCGTATCCCTGAAAAATGTGAACTTATATTCTCTTAATTATAATAACATAGAAACAATAAAAGTATTCGATAAAATCATTGAAAAGCCGCATATTGTACTTTATGGAAATGTATATAGTACTTTAACAATTGTTATTGTTAGTTTAATATTCCTCTTTATGTTTTATAAGATCTATGTAAATTTGATACATAACAAAACCAAATGTAAACAACCTCTAGATCCTAATCCTGATATCCCTGAACTACATGAAGGAAATATCTCAATGGCTAATCTCGCTCCTTCTCTTCGAATTGGCTAAGTCCCGTAAACTCCATTAAAAATATGTAGTTCACTCTTATCCGGGGAGCTGTTATAATTCCTAAATGTTCCCTAAATATGCTTGCTAATCCCGAATTCCTGTTATCGTAATCATAATCCCTCTGCCCCCCTAGAGTGCCATATCAGCACTTTAGGGCATAACCACTCCTCAGTCAGTTGATATCTCCCATTGTAGACGGTTGTCTTAGAGATCGTAATTTCCATTTCTTGTAATTTCTAATTAATAATTTAAATAATTAAAGTGTATAATTTCTAATTTAATTTATAGTTTGTATTATTTTTAAAACTCCAAATTCAGTAACCCGTGAAATAGTACGTAGCTCTTGCCGGTTGCCTCTTCGATCCGGTCTACGAGGTTCCCTACTTTGTAGCATGGCTCCTCCAGTTGTGAACTAGCGCGCCTCGTGTCGAAGGTACTCGGTCTTTCGGATTGAACCTTTTCAATGAGGGCCTTGAGCAAAAGTTCCCGCTCGGCCTTCTTTTCTGACGTTGCTCCGCTGGTTTGCCACGTTTGGGTGACACGCCTAGTTTTTAGAGGTCGGCCTACGCCACGACGAGTCCCTCGATGGCTTGTACCCACTTTGGGTGACGAGCCCTCGTCACTAGAAGCCGATTCTAGTAGGCTTATGTCACTGAGAGGGGCTGGCGCCTTTTTCGGTTTTGCGGGCCCCGTTGGTATCGTTCTGCAGCTGGCACCATCGGGATGCTCGCACTACTTCTTTCTGAGGCAGTGTCTGAGTCTACCTGAAGTCTCGCGTCCTTCGCGCTATTTTGGTCACCGAATTTACCGCTCGGTGACGGGTGGCCATGGCAGTGGTTGCTCCCCCCATAATACGACTAGGAGCTGCCGGAGCCATTGGGCTCCGGGAGGGATTCTCCAGGCGCAGTGCGTCTGGGACCCTCCTGGGTAGGTGTATCCGTATTTTTACCCATGCCGTAATTTTGAGTTTAATGTCCTCCAACAGCAAGATGACGCCCTCGGCACTAGACTCCCTCCAGCGACTCAGGTCATTGCCAGGCGTCAGAGCGTGGGCTTGGGGTTTTTTTAAAGAGGTTTACGACCTCGCAACTCTAAAGAGCCACCGGTCTTGTCCGTTCAGGGTTACGGCTGGGTCAGACAGGGTCTGCATCAGACCGGCTCTGTCCGCTCCTGGGTTTATTAGAGAGGTTTCCTTCCTCGTAGCCCACCCACTAAGAGCCGTCGTTCCTAACTGCTGTCAGTAAGGCTTACGACTTGGTCGAACGGTGGTCTGTACCAGACCAATACCCACTACTCCTGGTCAAAACCAGCAGTGGAGTACCCGTCCGCCCCTTAAAGCGCTCCCCACTGTGTCCCCCGCTAAACGGAGGGACACTCAGAGAACTTCCAAACTTCCCTCCAGTGGATCGTTCTAACCTCCTCGGCCGGGATTGGCCGTAGGCGGCAGTGTCTCTATCGCCAGCGCGAGAGGCGCTGCCGTCTTCGTTCCCCAGGATGCACCACGTTGAGGTTCCCGACCTCGCACCCCAGTAGTGTCCATCTAGAAATATTAACAATCTAAGATGTCAGGAAATAATTTTTTTTGTGTTAATGCTCCAAGGGTTGAAGTGATCAATAGACGGAAATAAATGAGTTTGCGAGTCTAAGGTGTGAGTAAATTAAATTGACATGCATATCTACCTGTAGTTCACATCATATATTTGCTGTTACTTATGCTTGTGAAAATTATAATGAAATAAACTAGAACTTTTTGCATCACCATTATATAATTAATAAATTAAAACATAACATATAGGTATCCGTCAATATTACCTATTTGGTGTGATATGATTATTTTTATCTAAAATGTAAATTATCACTTTTTGTAATATAGGTGACAACAAATTATTGTGGTTGGCAACAAGGTTTTTAAATAAGAAATGAAAACACAGGTTCTGGAAATGTAGATATAATGATATTGAACTTAGTCTCTAAAATTCCACACCATATCAACTGCCAGTACCTAACTATGAATGTCAAACTTTATGGTATATTTATGTCAAGAATTAACAATTAATGTTAGGTTAACTGTTACATTAGGTACGGCAATGGTGGTATTTATTGCATTATTATTACATTAAATTATTAGTACGACGAATATTCCAATAATAAACTAGCAAATACGTTTTCAACGGTAAAAATATAGATACTATACTTGAATTTAATTAGTCTTTCTAGACCACCTGTCCCTGCAGTCACGTCATAATAGGTAATTTGATTTCTAATAAATTCAAAGATTCATACATAGTTTTTGACAGACCGTGTATTGGTGTTCTTCAATGCTTCATTCATTACTTCGTGCTTTCAATTATTTGGTCATTATAAAAACATACATAGGTTGTTTTATTTGTCAACACCTACTCATATATGCATGTGAAGTGTCGCATCACAATAAAAATACTGTTATTAAACTTTGGTCATCACTACAGACAATAATGCGTCTGTGTCAAAATATTTGTACAAGTACTTTCTTAATACAATTCTTGCTAAAAACATATTGATGAGGAATATTGATACATATGAACAGCACAGAATAGCACTATAGTTTTAAAATATTTACTATACTTCACTATGTATGTATTTCAATTGTATAATAAAATGCATATTTCCCTACTAAAAAAACAACAGAGTCGGGTGTTAATTCAATAGCTCACAAGCAAATTAAGTAAACATATTCTTCTTATTTTTACATTGTATTTTTATTAAGTAAAGTCACAATTTTAACTGTTTACTAATCAATAATTTCAAGGGTTTGAATGGCGCGAACCGAATCCAAAGTTTTTCGAATTCATCCCAATACTCCTGAACAAGTTTTGTCTGTGAAGTAACTAAATAATTTCATATTGACCATATAATGATTCAGGCGTCCACTCCAATGAATCAGGCATCACAAATTGAGGGAAGTAAACATATTCTTCTCTTGTAAAAAGTATGCCCTAATTTATATCGTAATAATGACATTGTATTTTTCATAAATAAAATCACAATTTCAACTGTTCACTAATCAATAATTTCAAGGGCTTATATGGCGTCAACCGACTCCAAAGTTTTTCGAATTCATCCCTATACTCCTGAACAATTTTTGTCTCTGAAGTCACTAAATAATTTTCATGTTGACCATATAATAATTCAGGCGTCCACTCCAATGAACCAGTCATCACAAATTGAGGGCAATTGTCGTTGTTACTCAATGTATCAACCAAACAGAAATTATGATGCATTAATATCTCCTCATAATAGTTAGATATGAATTTTATCATTACTCCTTGATATTGCAGTTTCTTAACACTTATTTCGATAGTGTTTTCTATAGAATTTGCATCAGTAATTATCCTGATTAATACACCACGATAGTGTAACTTAAATAAGCTGTTAATAATATCTGGATCTGTTATCTCGTACAAACAAATGTCCAGGTTGTATAGAGGCTTGTTCAAGTAGTATAAAAATCTTTCCATACCTTTAGTAATCATTCTCTCCTTCCTCTCAATATCAAAACGGTGTCGACAAATGAGATTGTCTAATGCACTATGGAACATGATTACTTCTTGAAAGCCTTTCTTCACTTCAATTGTCTTGCTTTTAAAAAAAATATTGTACATCAAATGCATAACTACAGCAATCGATAAATACGTGTACCACTCCTTATAGAAGCTCATTGTAAACAAATTTGCTTTATTCTTCAACTGTCTTAATTAAAAGATTCTCATATGTATTACCTAACTCGTTTGTAATACTAGGTGAAATGAGTGTCGAATGTCGGTAGGAAGAAATTATATGTTTAGGTAGATAGATAAGTATGCCACTTGCACAAAATTAAACAATTTACCTACATAAGAAATCGATAATTAAAAAATTTTGAAATTAAAATACCAACACGATTATAGTATACGACAATGTACATCACAAAAATTGTGTATTTATCTGATGAAATGGGGTTCATAGAGTATAATAATCGTATTTATTTTCATAATTAGAACGATATTAATAGTTCATTAAAAAAAATAAAACTACAAAATACAGCTAGCGCCATGTTAAGTTGAATCGAAGCGATTTGCGTCACTCATGTCTAAAGGTACTTTGTTCGGATGTAATCGATGATTATTTTACTGTATAGAAGAGCTATAATTGACATTGTTTGATAATTGGTGAAGTCGCATCTTACACAAAACACGCCATGACACCACCGAGCGTTTTGGCGTGTATTAAAATTCAAATCGCAATTTTTTCCTACTAAAAGTTCATTTATTGTAGAAAATGTTTTTTTCAATAGGAGATACATCCGAACATCATAAAGCAGTTCTTCAAAATTAGTCACTATGCCTATTCTTTAGTGTTCCTACATGCAAAAATAATGTTTCCCTGACCAACTCAATTTGCGCACAGTCGATAAGGTCACTCAGATCTTTTACGACTTCAATTCTTTCGTAATTTACGTACCTATAAAGCAGCCAAGATAAGTTTGCACCTAGCGAACATATAAACAAATTCAAAACCTCTGTCTTCTGTTCGAACTTGTGTGACTGGGTTAGAATCTTTGTCACCGATACACGGCTCTTCTTCTTTTGATGATATGGCAATCAGCCGGATCAGCTATTTCTGCCAATGTCAAGTATTTCGAGTCTTCAATTCTAAGTCTTCGAGTCTTCGTCGTGATGGAGTTAATGATAAAAATTATAAAAAATGTGGATGACATGAAATGGGGACCGTCTTTCGAAAAAACAAAAAACGATCTCCGATACACGACTCACAAGAGACAGAACTTTTGACATCAAGCAAAGCATTGAGTGACAAACATGGCAACAGTAGTGTCCATCTAGAAATATTAACAATCTAAGATGTCAGGAAATAAAATATTTTTGTGTTAATGCTCCAAGGGTTGAAGTGATCAATAGACGGAAATAAATGAGTTTGCGAGTCTAAGGTGTGACTAAATTAAAGTGACATGTATATCTACCTGTAGTTCAGATCATATATTTGCTGTTACTTATGCTTGTGAAAATTATAATGAAATAAACCACAACTTTTTGCATCACCATTACTCCATTTTTGTGCTAGTTTTGTATTGATCCGTATACTCATATTAAATTAAAACATAACATCCGTCAATATTAACTATTTGGTGTGATATGATTATTTTTATCTAAAATGTAAATTATCACTTTTTGTGACAGCAAATTATTGTGGTTGGCAACAAGGTTTTTAAATAAGAAATGAAAACACAGGTTCTGGAAATGTAGGTATAATGACATTGAACTTAGTCTCTAAAATTCCATGCTTACGCCATATCAACTGCCAGTACCTAACTATGAATATCAAACTTTATGGTATATTTATGTCAAGAATTAACAATTAATGTTAGGTTAACTGTTACATTAGGTACGGCAATGGTGGTATTTATTGCATTATTATTACATTAAATTATTAGTACAACGAATATTCCAACAATAAACTAGCAAATAAGTTTTCAACAATAAAAATATAGATATCATACTTGTAGTTCATTAGTCTTTGTAGACCACCTGGCCCTGTAGTCACATCACGTCACATCACAATAAGTCATTTTGTTTTTAATAAATTTAAAAATCACCAACATAAGTGTATGTCAAAAACTATTACTTTTATAAATAGTTGGTGGTCTGAAAATATCCGACTTCAACCTGAAGATAGCAGCGTTTGTGTCAGCTTTTTTCGTTATACATCGCTGAAAGAAGTGTTTAGAAGACTCCAAGAAGAGAAGAGTACCTGTAAAAATATACAAAAAAGGAAAACTGTCTTGTTAGGTCGGAAGCTTTTCAGAACACACACATAGAGTGTGTAGGTATATTAGATTTACAATGATATGATAAATACCTATGCATATTTGCCTTGGAATATTAAACAACAGCTCAAGTTTTATTTGGATGGCTCAAACAGAATCCAAAGTTTTTCAAATTCATCCTTGTACTGCTGAACAAATTCCGTCTGTGAACTCACTAAATAATTTTCATAGTTAACAGTCAATGCCTGAGTGGTCCAGTCCAATGAACCAGTCATCACAAACGGGAGTATATTGTTGTTGTCCCCGAATGTATCAACCAAACAGAACTTATGATTTATTACAGTAGTTGGTTTCACACATCGTATCTTTACTCCTTGCTTTGCTAAATTTTTAATTCTGAATCCACCATAACTATCGAATGACATTAACACATCAGTAATTATCCTGATTCGTACACCACGGTAGTGTAACTTTAATAAAGCCGTTATCATGTCCTTATTTGTTATTATTCCCACACAAATGTCCAGATTGTATCGTGCCTTATTCAAATAGTATAATAACCTGTCCATACTTTTAGGAATCCTCCTCTTAGAATTCTCAGCTGAAAAACGTCTACTCCGAATAACCTTACAACGGAAACGTTTAGTTTTCTTAATACCTTTCACTGCTATAGAGAACATAATAATTTCATGAAGTTCCTTAGTCTTTTCACTGTTTACAACTTTCTTCTTTTTAAAGAAAATATCGTACGCCACATGAGTGACTATAGCTAACGACCAAAAAATTAAAAATTCTTTAAACCACATTATATTGAAAATTATCAAATTTACTTTATTCTTTAATTAGTATTTATTAAGAGATTACCTAAATTGTCTATACTTATTACTGTGAAATTAATGTACATATGACGCTATAAAAAAAAATTACGTATATGTGGGTAGACACATATTTATTAACCATTTAGGACTTTATTTAAGTAGGTACTTTTTGACAAAACAACTAGTGGCTGCATTCCGCTTATTAAAAAAAAATTATAACCTGTTAAATAAAATTAGTCGTAACTAGTTTTAAATCTTTAGATTAGAAAAGATTTAAAAAAAATTACACGCATTCGTCATTAAAGCTCTGTTTTGAATCTCACGGAGCAAGACGGGAACTCAATTTTGATAGCTCCAAAATCCATTCGTACATCCTTCTTTAGTTCCGTTAGCAGATATAGAATCTCCACCCGCAGTGTATACGCTTGTTGGGATGTATCTGTCTAAACCTAAGTTTAGACTAGACATTTATGTACCTACCTACCTATAAAATAGGTTATTTAACATTATTGAAAATACTCTATTCTCTCTCTCTACTCTGTGGTCATCCTATTAGCTGATCGCTTAATAAAGCATATTTTATTATTATTCCTAATTTATGTATATTTTTCTCAAAATAAACGAAAAACAAATCAATATAATTGTTGAAATTTAGTCTGTGTCGGTAACGCTTTGTGATTGGTTGCTATATTTTTGCAACAATTTTCTTACATACTTTGATAATCTTATGTTTGGTGACATAACTTAAATCGACTATGTGACTGATTTCAATATAACCTACTAACTATAAATATAACTAAGACAAAATACATAATATTTTCGGCAAAAAATAAAAAGATATAGCAACATAGGCCTCTCACTATTAACAATAATATCACTACTAAAGTGGATAATGAGAAATACCTAGGCTTAAATTTAGATAGCCACCTGATGTGGAAACCACATACAAATAAAATTAAAACCAAGTTAACAGCTCTCACAGGAATGTTAAAAAGTATTGCTAAGTATCTTCCACCTCAAGTACGGTACCTGATATACAATTCACTAACTAAGCCACACTCGGACTATTTAATAGAAATATCGGGCACAGCGGCCCCTACAAAACCTGCCCTAATACAAGTAGCACAAAATAAAAAAGTTATTCTATTACAATTTTCTAAGTTCTTCCAACAAAATATATAAAAATAACAAAAATAATGAATATTTCACGAACCTATCATTACTATAACTGTATTCGAATACATAAAAATTTTAAATAAAACTATACACACTCAAATACACTTTAATAAAAAATATCAATCACAAAAAATATCAGGTACGATGGTGCAAAAATTTCAAATTTAAAAAATCATTGAAAAAGTATGTCACGAACACGATAAAAATAGTTTAGATCAACTACGCTCACTGACTTCAAACAAATCACATACAGGTGCTCTTGATCCACGTACTTATCTCTATTTGTCTCTATTCCGCATATTACAAAGTATTCACAGTTACCCTCTTATAACTTATAAAATTCATTTGCCAGTTTTGTAAAAATACCTCAGATTATTAATTATACATATTTTGCATAAGCGTTAATTATAAGGTCAATTGTATTTTGCACAAGTATTAATAATCCGCTCTGCTAGGAGTATATATTATTCTGTAAGTGTTGAGTCGCTTGGCAAATGATTGTATCCTTTTTAAAATATATTCTTATGTAAGTGAATCTGTAATTCTTTATGAGAATAAAGTTTCTTAAACCCGATAACTTTTCATTTCGGAACACAAAATCGACGCTTTTATAGTTACACTTTCCTTCAGAAGTAACGTCGATTTCTAAGCTGCAGAACTTAAAAATGTAAAAACAGCTGTGTAGTTAGCCTAACTAGCAATAAGTAGTAGACTAAATTATGTTCACAATAGTAACCACAATCATTCAGATATTTTGTTAAATTGGATTTTAGGTTATGTTTACCTCTTTATACATTGGCATAGGTAAGTTCACTATTTAAAATGGTTTTTGTTTCACTGGTCTGCAAGAGAGTCCTATGGAGATGATGCGGATAGGTATGTCCAACTGCACCGGCATAGCGGTATTTGCACAGTTAAGGATAAAATATGCCCAGAGCATAAGGTGCGAACAAAACCGTATAACGCAAAGCTGATTGTAAACGATAATGACTTTTTTTCTACTCTCTAACTTAGAAAAATACTGCAATGGTGCGTTTTTAATTATGTGACAATTAGAAACTAAAAAAACTAAATAAACAATCCGTAGCATCAAATTTTAAGGGTGGCCTAATTTTTATGCTCGCCAGTTTAGATATGTTGAAAGAAACTTTCACTGAAGCTGTGGTTAAGGCCATCGAAGAAGCAACAAGAAAGCAGAACAACAGCAGCATATGGTATGAGATGAGATATGGCCGTATTACAGCTTCAATGGCACATGAAGTTAGTGTTTGTCATACACGATGGGTCATTGACAGTTTTTTTTTTTTTTATATATTTAAGCTGCCAAAATGACTCTGCCCTGCCTGATGAAGAGCATGAGCAGAATCCAAGAGTGGTGGTCACCATCCTCAATGCGAAAAAGTACAAAGCAGCATGGTGACCCACACTATGGCGGCCTGGGGGGAAGGGGGATGGTGAGGGGGATAGGGGGCGTTGGATTGGGGTATGGGCCTCCGGTATCCTCACTCACTCGATGAAACACAGCGTAAGCGCTGTTTCACACCGGTTTTCTGTGAGGCCGTGGTATCACTCCAGTCGAGCCGGCCCAATTATGCCGAAGCGTGGCTCTCCCACGGTAAAATTTCAATTATGGGTGCAAAGTACCTGATACAACTGCCATGAAAAGAGGCAGAAATTTAGAATCTGTACTGTCAAAAGAAAGTAGAAAAGAAATTAAAAAAGAAAGTCAATTCCTTTTTAATTTTAATGGACTATTCAATTGAAAAGATTTTCCCATGATTGCGGCGTCCCCTGATGACATAATCAAAGATGCTGTCATTGAAGTAAAATGCCCTTCGAAATCGAAAACAAAGGACAATTATTTAAGAAATGGTGCTCTTTCAGAGGCATGTAAAAGTATGTAACAAATGTATGCAGCAAGTTTGAACAGACAAAAAGTGTAGACATAGTTTAAGTGATGACTACGTATCTAATTTAATTTAAAAGTTCTTACTAACATGTTTGACAACACATGAAACGCAATAACAACACAATAGAAAGCTTTTGAATTTTACAGTGTAGGGTGCAAGGAAGTTATATACATGTATGTTTCTTGGAGGGGTGTTACGCTACAATAGATATTATGGTTAAAAATGCAGCTGTTTCTTGACGAGTTTGGATACACAATATTATTTCGATTTTAAAAAGCAGTCTTTTCAGCCAACTAGGAATATAAATAAGCCAAATAATACTTACATCAAAGTGATCTTCACACATTGACACAAAACGCTTGAATTCGTTACAATGTTATCGGGGTCTCTTCGAGATAACTGTACCACTTTCTTCGTCTTTTACTATTGTTTGGAACAGAAAAAACAGTTTTTCTGGAGTTTTTATAAATTTATATTGGTACACTGTGGCACTACATACCATTCATACGATATTTTATCCAGTATTTACAAAGCAAATAATAAAATACGCTTCAGTTGCACTGTGTATATAACGCCTACTGAAAAGTGACGTCAAACGCGTCATATGACGACCGCCATTACAGAAAAGCGTTTTTAGTGCCTGTTAAAAATTCAAACTTTATTTCCAATATTCATTAAAAAATGCAAGAATTATCTTCGAAATATCAATGGGCTGGTCTGTATAAGTAGTTATCAATAGTTTAAAATAATTTCCGGAAATTAGTCAAATAACCTATTATTTAAAGAGCACTGCAAAATTTGTAACCCATGGACCGTGGGTTTACTTAGTTTAAAATTTGTGGGTAATGTAACTAGAATATCGCAATGAATTTAGTCCTTATGGATATTATGAGAAAGAAATAAATGTAAAGTTGAAGTCAGGCAGAAGCGGGTGGCGAGTAAGTCCCAGTATGAGTGAAGCCCTCGGCCATGCATGGCCCTCTCACAACAGTATAATAAATAAATAAATAAATATTTCGGACATCTAACACACAACGCCATCTAGTCCCAAACTAAGTAGAGCTTGTATTATGGGTACTAGATAACTGATATGAATACATAAATACTTTTTTTTGTAAATACATACATATTATACATAGAAAACACCCAAACTCCGAAACAAATATTTGCAGATCATACAAACATTTGGTCCGACCCAGGATTCGAACCCACATGGACAGCAGTCGCGTACGCTACCACTGCGCCACCGAGGCAGTCAAGTATGTTCTTCTTTTGATGATATGGCAACCAGCCGAATCAGCTATTTCTGCCAATGTCAAGTATTTAATGTCTTCAATTCTAAGTCTTCTAAGTCTTCAAGTCTTCGTCGTGATGGAATTAATGATAAAAAATATAAAAAATGTGGATGACATGAAATGGGGACCGTCTATCGCAAAAACAAAAAACGATCCCAGTCAAGTACGGATTTCCCATATTATATTTTATCATGGGGACCGTCTATCGCAAAAACAAAAAACGATCCCAGTCAAGTACGGATTTCCCATATTATATTTTATCTGTCATTGTTACACGCATCAAATGTCACCTGACGTCGGCATAAACAACACCATAGTGTTAGAGTTGCATTGCATAATTGTTTCATCATTGACACCAGTTCTTCACAATGGCTGGATGTAAACTTATTTTACACAAGAGGAGATTAAATTAAACAAATCGTTATGTACAACCCTTGGTTCATTTACTCTATAACATTCTTCGTAACATTTTAATAAATTATATTGTACAAAAATATCACAGAAACAGAGAATTAACTTTTCATACAAAACCAACATTTGAATAGAATAAATTTCGTACTACAGTTAATATTTAGGAGTAAGTATATCAATATAATTAACCATGAACGAATGATGATTTCACTGAGACTGGTGACTTGATGGGACGTGGTACTTCAGCATATTTAGATATTTCATAAGCTTCTACAACCTTTAACAGTCCACTGGTGGACACAAAGACTCTTCTGAGAAAGAAAGTTTTTGAGCTACTGTATAACGCTGATAAAACTAATTGGTATAGGGTTTACTTCAAGGTACCTTCTCTTTTCAGTGCTGTTGCGCTGCGTAGCTTGTTCCCTTGGAGGTCTCTTACGTCATCCACGGAATGAATAAGAGTGAAAATCTGTATGCATAATCCATTACCACACAGTTTGATGTTTTTATGAAATATTGTGCAATCGTTTGTATGAGTTTGTTAAAAAAAAATCCAACTGTATATAGAACTCTATATAGGATAATCGCTTATCAGCATTCGTTTTGGCTGATGGTGAACGATCACGGCCACCCATAGATACCCGCAATACTAGAGGCGTCACAAGTGCGTTGCTTTGCGGGATGGGAGGAGGGGGTGGGGTATGGGCCTCCAGTATGCTCACTCACTCGATAAAACACAGTCCCAACTTTGTTTCACACCGATTTTGTTTTTTTTTTTTGGTTTAGGTTTAAATTCACTTTCTATTTTGCAAATTGTTTTAAACCTACCTCAATTTTGTTTAATAAATACGTATTTGGGTAAAAGTTAATAAAAAAGTGTACATAACAGTATTTTTATATATACATACATGCTTACACCAAAATGTCACATTTAAGTAATTATTTATAACAATAATGTAAAAATATAAAAAAAAAAAGTTTAATATTTCGAATTGCATCATTAGTAAACAAAAGATTAATCAGATTTATAGGAAACAACTTTTTATAATACAGACTAATTTTGTGGGTGAACTTCAAACTATCAGAATGTAAAGATCTATTGAGACCTTGCCGCTGAAGACTTAACAAACATACACGGACACAAAGAACACCCATACTCAAAACTACAATTTTTGCATCACAAAAAGTGTTGTACCATATAGGATTTGAACCCACAACACACAGCGTAGTAGAAAACGGTAAGGCGACTGCTTAAATCACTGCGTAGGTATATTTATTTTGACAAAATATTACAAAAATATAATTTACAAAGTGTAATGAATACAACAATCCCTTTATAAAAATATAAGTACATGGTAATTTAATATATTTTTGGTATATGATACCTCCACAACCTAAGTACTGAGCGATATCCAACGTACAACCCGCTGTTGTGCTTTTTAGGGCTCCAGCTACCCGCAACGATTGCTAAAGATGTTCGCAACCGGGACCAAAGGCTTAACGTGCTCTTTGAGGCACGTAGGGTTTTAAATATATTAAAAACGGTCACCCATCATAAACTGACCTCTCTAAAATCGCTCAACTTTGATAAGTGTTTACTAATACACAGTTATGGCTGAGTCACGAGCCCACATTATGTTATATAAGAGTTTTTTTTTTGTTTTTCATCTTAGTCTGCTAAAATGAGATGTGTGTTATTCGAAATATTAAGTATTCGACGATTGAATTATTTAAAAACCTCCGGATATGTCGATAGCTGCCCCTGTTATAAACGAACTTTTGTCCGAACTCAAGAATGCAACCAGCTCAGCTACCTCTGAAAACATATATTATTATTATTATTTTATGTTAAAACTACCAAAATGACTCTACTCTGCCTGTTGGAAAGCATAATCCAAGAGTGGTGGTCATCATCCTCAATGCGAATGTGGGCAGAGCAGCATAGTGACCAACACTATGGCGGCCTAGTGAGATACTTTTTCAGCTCGACGCTCAGCACCAGAAGGAAGAACCGAAACGTTACGTTCGAGAACGTATATCTACCACTAAGAGAGTGGCCAGCACGTGGTGTCCTGTAGAGGAAGGAAGAAGGGGGGCCAGTTGGAAGATAGATAGACCTATTGAGTACTTGACGAATTATGAACAGCCTTATACAATCAATTACGTGGCCACGCTTCGGCATGAATGGGCCGGCTCGACCGGAGTGATACCACGGCCTCACAGAAAACCGGTGTGAAACCGGAGGCCCATACCCCAATCCTACCTCCCCCCCTATCCCCCTCCCCATCCCCAAAGGCAACACACTTGTGACACCTCTGGTGTTACGGGTGTCCATGTGCGGAGGTAATCACTTACCATCAGGCGATACGTCTGCTCGTTTGTACATTATCCCAGAAAAAAAACTGTTGATGCATATAGGCCTTTCCTAAGAAAGGAGGTTTTGGCCTGTTATACAGTACTGGCGAGATGAGTTGGTGTATGTGTTATTAGTTTTACTTTCTCTTTCCAATGATGTTGTCCGGCATAATTTGTTCCCTTAGCCACTTTTTACGACACCCATTGGGTGAATAGGAGTGAATCTCCGTGTTTTAATCCGGCACGAAACGGCGAAGTACATAACATTAAATGTATGTCATATATACATTTATATAGAAGTTTTAAGTGATAACTACAGACAAGAAAATTGGGGCGCAGATCCACCACGTCACTATGGTAGCTGAAGCTGCGGGTTGGACTCCCGGGTCGAACCAAATGTTTTGTATAATCTGCAAGCAGTTTGGGACTAGAGGGCGCTGTGTGACAAATATACGCAAATATATAACATTATATTGAGGTAAACTTACCCGCAGGAGTTCCTAGTCGACCTAAAGGTATCATCTTTAAGAAGTCTTTTAGTACTTTATCTGGAACAGTCTTTAACATTGGAGTCTCTATGAATCCAGGCAAAATAGCGTTCACTCTGAAATTAATTACCATGTTGTTATATAGAATATTCCATCAAGTTTGGCCGTGCAAGTTCTAGTTGGCTTTTAATAATAATACATTGTGGCACATGACAATGAACCTTACAGTCACATAAATAACGTCTAATATAAATTAATTGTCAGCGTTTTCTCAGAAACGGTCATTTCAGAGGACGTTGAACTTTCCAGAATGTTCTAGTAACAACGGCGTCTAATAAAAATAGGCGTCTCGCTGAACAACAGTACAGTTTGAGCTACAGCGCGACAAATATCTGAGTTATTTATGTGATTGACCTAGCGACTTCGACAACCATTATGGATGATTATTATGTGTTGTTTTGTGATTTTAGAGTGTTTAGAAAAAAAAATATTTTAGACGTCATAAGGCAAATTATTTTCAACCCTAATACGTAATAATATCAATCGGCATGGTGTTCTATTGTATGAAGTAGATAACATAATTAAAAGCTGTTCAGCCAACTAGATAACTAAAAGAATAGGCATAATGACTAATTTTCGTTCGGAGATGCCTCTTGAGATGCGTCAAAAACAGTTATATTTCTAAAAAAAATAAAGTTTCAGTAGGAAAAAATCAATTTAATTTTTAAGTTTAAAATTCACGAAAAAACGCTAGGTGGTGTAATGGCGTGTTTGTGTATTCAGTGACGTCACCATTTGTCAAATAGTGTCAATTATAGCTCTTTAAAATTGTAAAGTGATCGTCAATTATCTCCGAACAAAGTGAGCTTTATCCATAAGTGACGTAACTCACTCCGATTGGTGTTCAATTCAACATGACGGATTGCTGTATTTTGTAGTTTTAGTTTTGCTAATTAACTGTCAATCTCGCTCTAAATATGTAAATAAATACGATTTTCGTGCAACAAAAGTAGTGGTCTCTCATCATCATCATCAGCCTATCGCAGTCCTCTGCTGGACATAGGCCTCTCCAATTTCACGCCACTTAGTTCGATCTATGGCTTCTCGCATCCAGCTCCTGCTAGCCGTCTTGCGCAAATCATCGCTCCACCTGGCTTGTGGACGTCCTATACTACGTTTGCCGAGACGCGGTCTCCACTCAAGAACTCGTTTACCCCAACGGTTATCGGTTCTTCGGCAAATGTGGCCAGCCCACTGCCACTTCAGCTTGCTAATCCTGTGGGCTACGTCGATGACCCTGGTTCTTTGTCGGATCACCTCGTTTCTAATGCGATCCCTTAGAGGAACGCCGAGCATATACCTCTCCATTGCACGCTGAGCGACTTTGAACTTATGGACCAGTCGAACCGTCAGTGTCCACGTTTCGGCACCGTATGTCATTACGGGTAGGACGCACGCATTGAAGACTTTTGTCTTTAGGCACTGTGGGATCGATGATCAGAAGA
>PKRV01000785.1:1088311-1242568 GCA_003709505.1 Hyphantria cunea
TGTTTACTCATGGAGGGGTTTCAGCCCATAATCACCACGCTGGGCAGGCGGGTTGGTGATCGCAGGGCGTAACTTGTTGCACCGGTGACGCTGCTGCCCATCACCGGCCTATTGTATTTAGTTACGCCTTTTGGGATGGATATACCGCCATCGGTCGGTCGCCAGAGCCTCGTTTGTTATCTAGCAGGGTGCACCGCGTGCAGGTGAGGTTGGCTGGGGGCGAAAGATTGTGGTTCGCCCCCACACACCCCCCAGTGGTCTCTACAAACCCCATTTCATCAGATAAATACATACTTTTAATGGTTCTTGGTTACTGTCATCATGCCTATTGAGTGGTTTGGTATGCGTGGTTTTTTTTAAATAATATTCTTACCTAATGTTAAACTTTCCTAACTCCTTAGCAGCAGTTTGGGTCATTGCGACAACCCCAGCTTTACTTGCAGCATAATTTGTTTGACCTAAAATACATACAATTAAAATTATTAGTCCATAGTACAGAACTTGTGGAAATTTAAAATAGTTCTTTTTTCTGTCTATTTGTTCTGGTTAGTCTCTGGAATAGCTGCACTCATATTGAAGGGACTTTCACTCACAGATAGCTAATGTTATAAGAAATAACTAAGATTTTTTTTATTATAGACAAAATAGGGTTACAAAATTAAAACCTACTTTTTCAGTGAATAATATTCAAAAGCAACAAATGCCTCGTCCTCTTCTGAAAAGGTTTTATAGTTCTGTCTTTGTCGTAGGGTGATATTATACAGCCTTCGATATATAGGCTATCCAACACTGAAATATTAGTTTAATTTAAAACTAATAGTGCTTAATATTAAGGCTTTCAGTTTTATAATATTAGTATGAATACATTTCACTTACCAATATTTCCGTGTTTGGCAACTATACTAGAAAAATTTATGATTGACCCCCGAGTTCCCACCTCCGTCAAAGCCTTAGCAAACGTCTGCATCACCAAAAATGTACCCTGAAATTAAATAACTAATAAAAATACCTAAGACTAAACTAGTCTACTTTTAAATATAATAAATTCTCTATTGTGCTGGTGGTAATAACAGCAATTTTTAAACCTTTTTTGAAGAGCTGGTATCACCTCAAACCTGCATAGATACCATAGACTTACAATACTAGTTATTGATAGGCTCTAATAACTAAAGCATTCTAAATTTAAACTACAACTAATTATTAAAAACATGGTGTTGTAAGTTAAAAAAATTGTAAAAGCTGCTAAGGAAGACAGGATGCTTACGGCTAATGATCCGCATATGTAGAATCACGCTACTTCTTTCTGAGTTCAAATGAAGCTGTGAGGAAGAAAACATCTTTTAAAATTATTCAACTGCCTCGGTGGCGCAGTGGTAACGTATGCGACTGCTGTGCCTGAGGTCTAGGGTTCGATTCCCGAGTCGGACCAATGTTTGTTTTGGACTTTGGTTGTTTTCTGCATATAATATGTAAAATATGTATTTACAAAAAAGGTATATAGTACAAGAGCTGGTGAACATCGACTTACACATATCAAATACTAAGATCAAACTATTTTTTAATTGTATTAATTAATGAACACATCTATGATAGCTTGCCTAACGCAAAACTATCAGGACTCCGTCAGGACTCATGTGTGTTTGTTTTATTGGAATAGGAGGCAAACGAGCAGACGTATCGCCTGATGGTAAGCCATTACCGCCGCCCATGGGCACCAGCAACACCGGAGGCATCACAAGTGCGTTGGGGGATGGATGGGGAGAGGGATTGAGGTTATGGGCCTCTGGTACACAGTACTTGGTGAAATACAGTGCAAGCGCTCCTTCACACCGGTTTTCTGTCAGGTCAGGTATCACTCCGGTCGAGGCGGCCCATTCATGCTGAAGCGTGGCTCTCCCACACTGAAGTACAAAAATTTAAAAAGTTTAAAAAATGCTCTTTTACCTTTAAGTTGACACTGAGCACATTATTGTAATCTTCCTCAGACAGTTTCAAGAGCCAGTTATCTCTAGTGATACCGGCGGAGTTCACTATGATAGTTGGTGGAGCTTTATATTGCTGTAGTGTAGTTTTTAAAAGGTTGTTCACTGCATTTGAGTCTGAGACATCAAGTTCTATAGCACTGTGATCTCCATCTGAAGATAAAAAAATATTTATTGGATATAGGTTTAGTTTATTATACACACAAGAATACATTAAAATACAAATGGCAACCTCATTAGCTGCTGAAAAGCAATTTCTTACAAGCAACCATTAGATGGACATATGAACTGTGGATAGACAAATATATGGGTATTTTGGTACTAAGTTAGGTAAGGATTATATTAGCCTGGGGCTAGCTGTGTAAACTTCCTGGATCAGGCACAGATTTGAATTGTGACATACATTTTACATGAAGCTGTCCATGTTACAGGGTGCATGATTTCTGTCCTATCATTACTAGACTAGACATTCTAAATAAAGTTAAATACATTCTAGTAACACATTTCAATATTAGAAATTGAGTTGGAAATAGTCTTTTTTTACAAACAGAGAATATCTCACACTGTGTACTATATATAGAGGATTTACACACACAAATAACATTCAGACAATTTCCACATTCAAAGAACAAAGACATTCTATAGTGCCATCCTTTTTCAAGATATAGAAGTTCTCTTGTCAATTAGCATACATACAATTTTAACATTTCAAGTTAAATAATACTAGTAAGTATACTCATAATAGTGACCATTGAAACCTGAAGCTAATGGTGTATGTGTTTTAATAGTTTCAAGAGCTGCATCATAGTTCTTATCAGCAGCTATGACTGTAGCTCCTTCTCGGGACAACACCTGGCATGTAGCTCGACCTAGTCCAGATCCAGCCCCTGGAATAGAGTAAAAGCAATATAATATGTTATTGGACTGCGACTGGATTAGTATAATATATTTAAAGTTATGTTATGAATCTCTCACTATGATAGGTGGTGCCTAATATTGCTGTACTGTAGTTAATTTGAAAAAAGTTAATCATGCATTGTGACTTTCCTGTCTAATTTGTTAAAACTAATACAAATGCATTAAAAATACTGTAGTGATACTGAAGTAGAGTTTTACGATCTTATAAATCTACTTATATAGTGATGAAAGAATGAAAAACATGCAAGTTAATGCACATCTTCAAGTTAATTAAGTTTCTGTAACATTTTTCAGATAAATAAATGTACTTCTCTATTATAAAAAAAAATCTAAAAACACACAACACATTCTTGATTAAATAGTTAAAAGTTCTGACTCACCTGTTACCAATGCAAGCCTTCCTGCTACTATTCCAGATACCATCTTGTTAGAATTTATAGTAAACAGGAAATAATCTAGGCTACTTTGTATAGAGCAATCTGTCTACCTTATTATTTAAACCAGACTTTGAACTTTCGGCTCCTTATCACTAGAACAATCTGTCCTTTGCTGTCAGTCTTATCATTCAATAAATATATGGTTCAAATAATTAAACTGTTTCCATAACAACACAGCTGGCATCCAAAGTAATCGAACAGCTTGACCTTTAAACGTGGTAGGAGGCTTAACAGAGTTCAATTTCCTAATATAAATTTTTCTATGCTTGAAATTATTAAGACTTCTGTAGTATAACCATACCATGAATGAAATATAACAGAAATATGTAAATATTGTCACTTTGTCAGTCAAACTGTAAAAATTACTTTTAACTGAAAATACGGCAATGTACTCTGTGTTACTCTGTGTTGTTTATATCTGTATAAAAAAAATGAAATGGATGATGTATTTTTTTAATGTGAATTACCAACATTTTTACTGAAGTGTTTATAAATTTTGGATGTCTTCCATTATTAATGTTGCAGAGTTAGCTTGGTCTTTATTGCTAAAAACTTAAAAAAAATGCAATGAAATTTAAATTTTTCCTAGTACTATCAAAAAAAGAAATAAGTTAGCAAGTTGCAAGTTCAAATTTCACCAACGGTTGGCAACATTAAGCGTTTAATTTTCGAATTCAAATTAATCATTCACCTCTCGTGCATTCACGCAGAAAAGCGTAGAGTAGGACCGGTTGAGGTTTATAACTCTCTCGGAACTGCTTCCTCCATACGTCCATGTCTGGGGTTACAGGTGCTGCCATCTGTTATCCTATCAGAAGAAGCCGTAGATGGTCTCGGGGTGCCTACCAGGTACAGTAACAGCATTAAGATGAAAGCAATCCATGTAAGGCCGAATATATCTTCCAGATATTCACCAATGCTGGTACAGCTAGTATACCCTGTATAAAAATATTGATTAACGGCGGCGTTATAGAGGGCGACTAAGGATGCATCGGCTTAACGACCGATTTTGTTTAAGGCCGTCCGCCGTGGTATTGTATGGGTTGAGCTAACCCATGCGTGCTTAAACGTGGCTCTCCCACTATGAAGTATCTGAAGGTAATTAAATGAACTCGATTAAAAATCAGGGTAAAGTTAGGTCAAGTTTAAACCTTACCCCAGTAAATTAACAAATAAATTCAAATCCCTTCCCTTGGTGGGCTCTTATTTTACTCAACAGCATAAAAGTACTACACTACTTTTAGGATCTATCTCTTTGAAATGAAACATCAAATAAAGTAAAAAAAATGTATTTCAAACACATCAGACAGACCTGTAGTCAAATAATTGCAAAATTACCTAATGGTAATTAATATAATTTTGGAGCTCCATACACAAGGAGCACCAATCGAAAAAATCACGCTAGCGGTGAGTGGCATCGGAGGGGATACAAGTATGGAAACAAAAAAGTTTATCTTCCAATTTGTGACTAAGACAGTGTTGTTTGATGGATTGCAATATGAGAACCAAAAAGAAAGTAGGTGGGTAAAATATTTTTTTACAGACAACAACTCTATACTTTCTTTGGAATATGCAGGACTTACAAATTTTGTGAGTTTATCCAACTAATTTCTTATTAGTACCAATATTCTTTATGTGATAGAGATTGTGATAAGTGCAAAAATGACCAATAGATTTGAAAAAAATAACTTTAAACAATACAATGTCATTTGTTTAATAATGGACTATATACAGCATTTAAATTAAAGGTTTTGTTCTTTTCAATTTGAGTATTAGGTACATTATTTCTAATTCTAATGTATAATATAATGTCACAGTGTTTGTAACCAAACTCATCTGAAATGGCTGGACCGATTTTGTGTGCATATCAGGTATGTCTGAGAATCAGTCAACATCTATTTTCATGCCCCTGATAAGGGTGAACTACCCCTTTTTTTTCATTTGACTATTTTTTTTGTTTATGCTAAAACAATGTTTACCGGGTCAGTAAGAAATCTTATATAATTGTGTGATTTAACTACAAAGTTATGGTCAATCAGTAAAAACATGGACTTTTTTAAACTTAATTCACTATTACATTATACTGTGTTACTTTACTGTATATTCTATCACTAATGCATGTAGCAGCGGTCAGACATAGTTCTTTCACCATGATCTATAGCTAATAAGGGTCCACGCCGATTGATGGAGTGGCTGCACAGTCATTACCATTATATTGTGAAGCACTTAAGGTTCAATTGACTACACGGTGGGCGTAGTGGTTTCAGTGACCGCCATACCGCTTACTACTGCGCCAGGTGTTGTGGGTTCAAATCCTACATGGGACAACACTTTGTGTGATCCACAAATTGTTGTTCAAAGTCTGGGTGTACTTTGTGTCCGTTTCATGTTTGTTTGTAAAGATCCCCGTGACACAGGAATGCATATTCCTAATGCGGGAGTCGCCCTTAAAAAAAAAAATTTAAAAATAATTTGCTATTGAACTAGTGCCTTCGCCCCACTCTGGTCCGTCGGCGCTGACTCTAAGGGCCCTGATTCCTCATAAACTAAGTATACAATAGCTAAGGTGAGTGTTGTAAAATAATGATAAGTCGTACTGTTGCTTTAGAATAGTTTGTTATACAGGTATCTTGTTTTAGAGTTTCATTTGAAATTTTTTTTTCAAATCTCTGTGCCTGTTGGAGGTACTTTCGATTTGTTGTAAGTCGTTGGTCACTAAATATTTTTTTACAACTATTGGTCTCTTATTAGACTATTTTTGAAATATAAAGATCAGTTTTCATAGGAATTATCACATTCTATAATGCTGAATTTTCTTCTTGAGCCTTGATAAATATCTATTTATGACTGTTATTAATCCTTACTGACCTATTTATATAAACGCAAAAATATTTAAAAACCAGTATATATACAAAAAGAACGACTTCGGACAAAATATTCTAAATGAAAAGTTCTTATCACTAAGAGCATTAATACTTAGTCTACAATTGGCTTGAACAGAATCCAAAGTCTTTCAAATTCAGCCTTGTACTGTCGAACAATTTCTTCTTGTGTAGTCACTAAATAATTTTCATAATTCCCATATAATGCTTGATTTGTCCAGTTAAGTGAGCCAGTCATTATAAATGGAACTATACAATCGTTATCACTCAGCGTATCAACCAAACAGAACTTATGGTGCATTAAATTTGTAGATTTCATCCATCTTACTGGTATTCCTTGCTTTGCTAACCTTTTAATGACTGATCCAGAACTGAATGCCATGTCAGTATCGACAATGATTCTTATTTTTACACCACGATAGTTTAGCTTTAATAACGCGTTTGTAACATCCATACTAGTTAGCACATACATACAAATATCTAAATTGTGTTTAGGCAGACTTAAATAGTATAATAAACGCTCCATACTTTTTGTAATCATACAACGAGAATATTTACTCTTTTTAACTTCTTCATCTCCATCACTAAATATAATAACTTCGTGAATATCGTGTTTTCTGTCTTTTTTCTTCATTTTGTGAAATAAAATATAGGCTGCATGAGCAACAACAGCCAACGATAGTAACGTAAACAGCGTTTTATAACCAATCATATTTACTTTTACAAACAAAATAGTGATAGGCTTCAGATATAAAAATAAATTTAAGTTATTTGTTAGTAAGCAATAACTACTAACAAGTTAGCAACACTTCAATAAAATTGTACTTCGTGAGCATGAAAAAACATGTAGATACTTTTTTTGACATTCTCTTGATTTTTGACGTATTATCAAAATCCCCGCTCTTTTATTAAATTTTTTACCAGGCAACATAAATCGGCTTTTAATATTTGGAGAAGAAAATTAAAATGATTTTCACAAAAATTCACGTAGGAATAAAATTAATACACAAAGTTTACTCTGTGAATAGCCGTAAATTTACCGTGGGTGAGCCGCGTTTTAGCATAAATGGGCTGGCTCGACCGGAGAAACGGCCTCACAGAAAACCGGTGTGAAACAGCGTTTGTGCTGTGTTTCACCGAGTACTAGTGAGGTGACCGGAGGCCAAAGGGGTTATTTTAATATTACAAACAGACACTTCAATCTTATTTATTTGTATAGATGTAAGATGCGCTCATGGCCCAGTGGCTCTCAGTGATTAGAAACAATCATCGAGGGTAAGTAACGACGGCGCGGTCGGCACCTGGATAGGTGACACGATACTATGAGCGTCTCCGTGATTCGGAGGTCACGTTAAGCTGTCGGTCCCGGTTAACATCCGGGGTTGTTATATAAAAACCTAATAAAAAACGTAGGCTGGAGACGCCTACGTTTTTTTATTCGGAGATGACAGTCGAACCACCGTCTAAAATAAATACTCATTTATTTAGCGTATCATATCAAACAGCTAGGGTTACCGAGGATTTTTTCCAACTTACAACACTTAAAGGTCAGAAAAATTAACCTCGGAAATTAATCCACATAATCAAGTAGGTAAATGCGTCTAGCAAAATTAACATTGAGTTTTATGAAATATCTATTGAATTATAATATGCGACTTAAAGTCCTGAGTCATCAAGGTCAGTCATGACCTGGATGACNATGTCATCGATTAAAGATTTTTGTCAAGATTCACTATTAACCAAAATTTTTCAGTTCGTAGTAATAAATCATGTTACTCGCCGTAGCACGTACAATAGTTGATACTGACAGAATACATTCCTCTTAACAACATTTTTGACAATAAGCCGTAATTTACAATAAAAAATTAAATAGCCTTCCAATCTTTTATAAACTGTTGTGGCATGTTTTAGTTGTAATGACGTTCCTAATTTCTTATTTGTATTTGAACAATACTATCTGTAGCGTTACCAAGATACATAGAGACATTTACCCAAGGATGTATCCTACCTACCACAGTGGTTTTATCCGATGGAGCTTCAATAAATATAAGATATCACGAACCACGGAAAATTATTAAGGTTCGTGTCTTACCTCTATTATTTTATGTTAATAATCTAAATATTTAATCCTAAGACGGACTTGGTATGTATGTATAGTAATTTTGATAAGAATTTGTATATCTCGAAGTATACTTTAAAAGAGTAACTAATGAAATTGAATTTATCATGTTTTTTAAGGGTCATCTGTCAACACCAACTCAGAAAATTCCTGCGAAAACAACGATTTTAAATGACATAACGGTAAGTTAAATTGTTACTATATTTTCTGTTTATATTTCATTCTTTCAACGGCTATACCTAAAAAATATTTTATTAATCCTATTTATATATTTTAGATTCAAATCGGTTATTGCAACGTTTAATGGAAGACAATAGAAAAAAAGATGAAGAGATTGTTAAAATGAAAGTTATGATTCAAAGATGGAAATTAGAAGCAGATCTGATCGAAAAAACCGCGACAATATCAGCACTAACGACCACAGCTTTATGATCCTTTTTATTGATAATATGATATGATATTGTTATTCACTATGTCTATGAAAAAAAAGAAAAAAAGATTCTAAATAAAATATTTTACCTTGTAACAGCCGAATTTTAATTTCCTTTTACATAAAAGTCATATTTTTTACAAATAAATGTTTTATCTGAAAAAATCTAAAAGTCTTTTTAACTCTTCAAAACTCTTGCAAAAATTCCGAAATTTATGGGAATATTTGACTTTTGCAGGTTTTTGCAGAGTTATGAAGACTTTTAAACTATTTATTTTACTTATATAAGGTTATGTTGACTTTCAAATAGTCTTATAAAGGGTTTTGAAGAGTTTAAAAGAGAGGAACATTTCCATAGGGGAAGAAAGAAAACAACTCGCATACATTTATTTTCAAATTTTTACTGTCCATATTTACAGAATATATTTACAAGTATATCAGTAAGTACATGCTTATAGCGCTATATTATTTATGCTAAAATCATGAGGTCTTAACCTCAAATTCAGATTATACGATCCATGGTGAGCCGATTGCAATGACCCACCGTATCCACCTATTAATGCACAAGAACCGTATGCGTTATCACTTGTGCTTCCATAGCCAACTACACTTTGACCCATCAGACTATTGGAGTTTGGCACATATTGTCTATTGCCAACATTCTGCATCATCAAAGAATAATCGTTCTGGTATAACCCCGTATTCGTGATTGGAATTCCAAGGTTTAAGTTTAAATTGTTCGTTTGAAAGTGGTGCAGCCATGGTTCCTTGGAATTTCGTGTGAAATCTTGTCTCGGATCTTGATGAGGAATGCCAATGGGAACAGCGATGGGCTCTGGTGAACCTTGGCTCGTAGAACTTCTGTGATTTGACATGGCTGACCTTTCGTTTCGACGGAATTTCGCTCGCCGGTTTTGAAACCATACCTAGTAATCAGAAATAAACTTTGTTTACATACATTTCTTACATACTTTGCATACATGTAAAACACTTACGAATCCGTTGTTTTATTAGAGATGTATTACAAAAAGTTTCAGAAAACTGCATTTTTATTCGAACTACGCAATCAAATAACAATTGATGATATACATTAAAAACAGTAAAATTAACAACCAGATTAAAAAAGAAATACTAAAATAGTTAAATGGTAGGGAGTTATAGTGCTTAAGCAAATAAGACATCTAGGTATACTAAACAGCTAAAGAAATTGGAATTGACAGGTCGAAATAAGTTTTTACTTGCATTTTTAGTCTGCTTCTAGTGTAAATTATAATGATATAAAGATTACAATATATCTATTTTATTATAATTTACACTATAATTATATATTATAGGTAGACCTTAATGGTTAATAAATAATAATTAAAAAAATCTAAATATAGAATCATTTAAAACTGAATTTAAAAATAGATTATAGAAGTTTATTGAAGTTCTCACCTGAACTCTAGCTTCTGTTAAGTTTACTCTTGCGGCCAAATCTTCTCTAACAAAAGCGTCAGGATAATGTGTCTTTTCAAATACCTTCTCTAAGGCAGCTAGTTGCTGGCTGGTAAAAGTAGTTCTATTCCTCCTTGGTTTCTTTCTCTCATCTGATTTTGCATCTCTGTCTTCTTCAGATTCTTTTTGACTTTCTCTTTCTTTTGAATTTTTGTCTTCATATTTCCTTCTCATGTCTTCGTAAGCTAGATAATCAACTGGTTTGATATAAGGCCGCTGTAAGTCCTTGGAATACCAAGATAGGTCGTTCTGGTAGCTCGGTTCGTAAGTGTTATTGATTTGTCTGCCTGCCGTTAGATGGTGAAGTCTCAGGAGGCTGTCTTCGTGGCACTTAATCATTTGGAAGAGGTTGTGGTTATTATCTGTGTAATTAGCGGGGTTCACGTTGTAGGTCATCGAGTTTTGGGGTTTGGAATCGTAATTCTTGGTAATTGGTTGACGTGAGTTCAGAACATCTGTAAAAAAAGTTGGATTTTTTTTCTTAAATTTAAACTTAAGTACGTCAGCCGTGCCAGGGATTTTGCACGATAAGACCTTGTAATTAATATTTAGATACGTTGTGGAAAAAAGTGGAAAAACATCGTATCTTCTAGGTGACAGCGTTGAAAACCTCTCGGGTCTCAGGCTCCTTGGGGAGACCAAAGCCAAGAGTATGTTTTATTTCTACTAAAAACCACGACGACGGCCGGCTTTAAGCTCTAATCTGTCTATACTTATTTAGTTTCTTTTTAATTTTTAATGGGAAAGGGCCTGACTAAAGGTGAGTACCCATATAGTCGTAGATGCACTAAGAAATTCTTCTCGAATATATATTTATTCGATATGAAATTTTCCAAATCTAAATTATGAAAATCTCACACATCTCACACGTCTCTCTAATTTTAAACTAGTTAGAGCCTGTACTACAGTAGCCAGAGTGTATAAAGCATCTACTCATCAATTTGTATTCATTACATAAATTATTGTTACATTCTGGAGCGTCTTTACCTATGGTGCAGGGTGTACAGTGCACACGGGCGTAATCAAGTGCTTTTAATGAACTGTGCGCTAACTAAAGGGTGTTTCGCTTACTAAAGGACTCTACGTTTCCTAAAGGGCACTAATAATAATAATAATGACACACGAGGGCGCTTCATGGGCTATAGACACCTCTGGTTACATTCTACCCAGACAGAAATAATGCTCGTATCTATTACAAATACACTTGTCTTGGGTGGGAGTTTTACCCACTGGCTCAGCAGATAGGATCACTGATCACTAGATCAACAGGTCTGTTCATGTGAGGATCTCTTACTAATCCTTAAAGCTTATCCAAACCTTACAGAACTATCTTCTTAGATATTCCCACGTATCAAAAAAATATATTAAATTTGTGGTCCTTGCCTAGTTATCAAATATAAATAATAAAAGAAGATAAATGTCATACATTTTTTGTGTCAATAAAAGATCGATTTTCCACGAAGGAAGGTTACATTTACATGACTTATGTATATACTGTGTAAAACTGCAATTCAGATTTACATCAAAACTCTAATCCAACTAAGTACGTCATAAACAAAAGATCGCTTGTAAAGATCGTGTACGCAACGCCGGATTTACTGTATGACTCCTTGTGTTGCGGCGGGTACAAAAGTAAGCAATATCAGTTACATTACAAGCACGTGGAAACTGTTTTCATGCTCGCGTGGACTGGAGACTTTGACAACGAGGCCTGTATAAGTACACTCTTAACATGTACCCTTTCTTAACCGTACCGTAAACCAAAAGTAGCCCAATGTCTAAGTACAATACTATAGAGATTACACGTTTTTTCATGTCCCACATTTTACCAAAAAAACGACCGAGCCTTGCAAATAGGAGCTGCCTCTTAGTGGTTTTTAAAAACCTTTTTAAACTAATAAATTAGCAAAAATGCTTATAGGTACCTAAGTAGAGACTCGCAAAGAAGAATTAGATGAGGAAATGTTTTAAACATTAATTTTTAAATGAATTTTAGTGACATGGATTTGACATGACCTTTGTATTTACTCATTTAACCAACCTACTTGTTATATAATATGCAAGTAAGCTATGTTTGTATTACGGAACTTCGAACCCACAACCACTTAATCGCAAGTCCCTCATCAAGTCATCCCACCTTTAAGTAACTGCGTCGAAAAAACAACAACAAGTAAAAAAATACATATGTAGATATATAAAAATACTCGTGCCTCTGTATATAGTATCTAAATTAAGGTCCTGTTTTTCACCGTTTTTCTGCTAATGATTCAAAAAGCTGTACACGCGAGTTTCAAGTTCAATATAATCTGGTAAAATTTACAATCCGAATAAACTTACCTTTGTTTTGCTCCATACTTCAACTATCGCGTCACAAAAAATTTAAAAAAACGAAATTTTTAATTCACTGAATATATTATTTCATAAACACTGCCACATTTGTTTTAAATAAAACCTCTGTGCCCACACCGGTATTATCGAACGTGGCCAAAGCGAATAATTGTTATTAATTCACGCGCTTATTGAATTACTTTATTTAATTAAATAATTCGGCTAACTCATGTTAATGTGCGAACTAATGGAGTCTGTACCGTGATCTGGCTGCCTCGCCACTTCTTCTCTAAAACAACATATGTGTGTTGGTACAAAAAATAAACAGCAAGCGTCCCTTTTGAACACACCCATTTATTTCAAAGAAAACTTCATTTTCATCCGTATTTTTAACGCGTTAGATTTCAATTTATTTATGCAAAGTAGTTAAGTTAGTTGAGGGAATATACTCCTTATTGCAATATGTTTCAAGATTACTTTCGTGTTAATTTTTAGAAGTGGGAGTTTCCAGAAGTTCTAATTTTATAATAGTTTCAAAAGGCTGTGAGGCGTGGTTATCATTGCTCCGCCTATGAAAAAGGTAAAATATTTTGAGCGGGAAACGATTCAGACAATAATTGAAACGTCAACGTGATTATTTATAGCACCAAGTCACAAATTAACATAAAGTTTTTATGTAATTGGTTGTGATAAGTTTATGTTGTTGAAATGTTGCGTGGAGAATGTGGAAATTGTACCTAAAAAAAAATATAATGAAGAAATTTTATCTTACTTATTCTCGTTCCTGAGGAATCGTAATTTGAAAGATTTTTGGTAAGTCATAAACAATAATTGCTCCTTATGAGAATATTAGAAATCGAATGGTGGCCATTTTATTTATTTATTTATTTACATCTCTTTGAACTTACTTATGTGCCGATGTACATATGTACAGCCAATCTTCGGTGGGTGTAGAAATCTATTAAAATAGTTAGGTGCCCCGAGAAAACAAAACACAACCGTCAAAGTGTTTTGATTGTCTTGTTTTCTATAATCGACTATTAAGTATAATGTCTCCATGATCTGTCATGGACGTCATGGTACAAAACACTGTAATTATAGATTTTGCATACCAATCTCGCATCTAACTACAAGCATACAGATATGGTTTTAAGTAAGTACTGTTAATCCATGAGTACCTAATCCAATTTAATTTGCTTTAATGCAATTTTTTTTATACGGCTTATAGATTTTCTTCATGTATTAATACATAGTAGGATAATATTAAAGCTTTCCTAGTGTTTTTTATCAAAGTAAATCTATACATATAAAGAAAATTGTGAAAAAGAGTGTCTGGGTGCAATTTTAAATTAAATGATTTTTAGCAGCAGTCAGAAAACGGCGATACTGATTTTGACGAGACTTTAACTGGCAAATAGCTAATATTATAAGGGTAATAAAGCAATTTTATTTAATAAAAAATTATAATTACTTTTTACGTCATTTAATTTTGGTGACGCGTTTAAAATCAATGAAACATACAATATCCAGTACAAAGGCAACATACCTCGTGGGTAATATCGCAGCCGCGCGGGAAGCTAGACATCTAATATAAAATAAAAAGTGAAATAAAAATAGGTAAATTAATTTATTTACTTAATACAAAATCTGTTTCAAATTTTTTTGTCACTTTGCAGTGCTGTAGTCTACATATTCTTTCAGGCAACTCTTATGTAATGACAATCAAGTAAGTATTAAAAACATTATGGTGAAAAATGGTTTGTGGGTTTGTCTCAAACTTGCCAATTTTGATAATCAAATCAGACATGAAAGACTTATGTATTTCATTTTTTTTTCATCACGTTTAAATCAAATTATATGAACGTCATGTCTCATTCATTAATCAGTGATAAACGGGTAGACGCGAGTGATGCCAAAGTAATACTAAGCCAAGTTGTCAATTGTAATTGTAACGTTCTGATGAGGTTAGTAGAGTTACGGTTCTCTAGACGGACAAGCAGACATATGATTTTTTTAAATCATTTTTATATCTGTGCAAAACAAGGTGTCGCCACTCTCTATACATCCCGTTGTTATTACAACAAGACTTGATTGTTCATTGTTATTACAACCTGACTGAGGAAGCAAACTGCGCAGGGCAATAGCACTACAAAACGAAGGAAAAAAGCTATATATATACAAAGTATACTTATAGCTCAAGGGAAACGTGGGGTAACGATCCAAGAAATGCTAATTGATACAAAGTATACATAAAGCTCATTAAGTCTCCAACCCGCACTTGGCCAGCGTGGGCACGTATGGCCTTACCCTCTACTGAGAGGAGACCCGAGCCCAGCAGTGGGACATTATGGGTTGTTGATTGATTTGATACATAACTCTCATGGAAAGTGTTCGGTGATGATAACGCAAGTTCTATGATTTTTTTCACCCAAAAAGTGCTTAATGCGCTTAAAGATTTTTTCCATTCAAAAGTTTTACTCAGAAAGGGATATGGCTGATTCATATAGATTAGACGGAGTAAGCAATATAACAGAGTCTCCGTACTTATCAGCATGGCATACCTTTAACTTGAAAATGCTATGGCCTGAAAAGCCTAACTCTCTAACCGGTTGTATTAAATATGTTGAACACTTATTACTACGATGGGAAACTTAGTGAACTAATTTTTTTTCCACCTTTGCATTTCACGTTACCACTTACTTACACGCTATGTGTAAACACAATACTTTATAATACTATTGAAATATATATAGTATGCATTTCGACGCACCTTTCCGTCGTCGTCCGGGAATAGAACCGGAGACCCGTCACTTTGAATTAGTGTAAAATGTTGAAAAACGCTCGAAGCGTAACGTCACATTCACTCTTGCAGCCAGATGCAACACAGATCTGTATTGAATGTTATTATCGGAAATTTCATTTAAATTTACCTTGTTACCGACTTAAAAAGAGAAAAATAATTTTTAATACAAGAAAAAAAAATGTAATGAATTAAAAAATAAATAAATCGGTTACTAAAAAATAGTTAAGCGATGGAGGGTATTTTATTACCGGAGATTCACATTGAATTAACTAGATGCGCGATGGTTTTAAAATATCTAAATTTAAATTAATACAAAAAATGTGGGTATCGGTAGATGTTTGGTCTCGGACTATAATAAATGCTGACTGTTTACCAGTTTTAAGTCAGTTTTTTCAAACACTAAATATTTTTTTAGGAAAAAACAGATCCCTTATAAGATCACTTTGTTGTCTGTCTGTCAAAACCCCTTTTCCCAGGAACGTGTGGAGGTATCAAGCTGAAATTCATATCTACTGCCCTATTCAGGTTTACTGTCCCTTATAGCTGTGAAAAAATTAAACTTCTAAGCCAATGCAATCTAAAGATGCTTAGCTGCGTTTAAACCTTCGACACTCGCAAGAGAATGAAAACCTACAGGGTACTTCCTGTGATCTCAGAATCTTGAAATTTGGTACGAAGCAACGTGTTATAGGCCTGATAAGGGAAAATTTGCGAGTGCGACTCGCACTTGGCCGGTTTTTTATCAGAGCCAGCATTTTTTTGTTTTCGGCTAGTGCATAGCTATTTTCTTTTTTGGATTAGCATTATAATTTGTATCTGATCTGTTCGTGTATGACGAGTTTTCCCTGGATGTATGTGTAGAAACTCCTTTGTAGAATATTACTAGGTATACGAGTCCACCATTATTTTAAATATTAATTTCTGTGATGAAATTGTTAAGTACGGATGGCTCTTCAGAGACCTCTTCGGATGGGCTGTCAGTGTGGTCTTCAGGGGAATCATTACATAGTACTGGCTTTTGGATTTTGTACCGCGTAAACAAACGAAAAAGGTTATATTTATCATATTTTGTGAAAGTATTCAGTTTAAAAATAAATTTTAGTTGTTAAACGATTAAAGCGTCGAAATGTTTACAATATGACGACGTATCTAATTGATTATTTACAAGGATTTCACAATTCAGAGAGCAAAAACGAATAATAAAATATAGATTCCTTTGACCAAACGTTCTAAATTCAAATGCAAGCGCTCCGAAGTGTCATGGCGGCCATAATTGGGGGTGACAGTTGTCGGCGGCAAGAACGCGTGGCGCGGGCGCAAGACAGCTCGTTTGTGTGTGCGCGTAACGAGACCGTACTAATCTCGTCATGTTCTTTAGCAATAATATAAACTGATCAACATTAAAGAGAAACGTAATTAGATTTAAGATTTAAATGTCGCCAATATTATTATTGTTCGCTGATGTTTCTAGCTTGATGCCATTTGGCTCCAATAAGTCTTCTTACATCAAAGGATTATGATTTTTAAAATTGGAATGGTTACTATATGATGATATAAATTCGTTGTCATTTTTATTAGTTTATAGCAGTACTGGCAGCCAAATAATTGAAGTGATCCGTTCATACCTATGTGATTAACAATTTTGTTACATCGCAGATTTAAGGAGACGAGTGTTACGATATAAATGACTAAATAAAAATTATAACTAAACAAGATTTTTTTACATTATTCTCTGAAGTTATGGAGATACTTCTTGTTTTATGAGTATTTTTATTATAACCAAAAACATTCACCGCCGTATTAAGCTGGTGGTTAATAGTGGTTTATTTGGCTATTTTACGAAATCTCTAAGACGATGCATAAGCATCACTAGGCCACGGTGTGGGTAACCACGCTGCATTTTTGCATTGCCTGCATTCGCAATGAGTATGGTGACAACCACTCTTGGATTCTGTTTATGCTTTCCACCAGAAAGAGTAGAGCCACTTTTGCAGGCTTATACATAAAAAGTTTTGATTTGAAATGATTACCATATTATGAAGTATTCGTGCATTTATCTGTTCATATTATCAAACGTAGATATTTTTTAGTTTTTCGATCATAATGAGATATTCCATCACATTATGACAAGTGTACCATATCGTAACGTTTTAAGAGTTTCGTAGAGCCTCTACGGAAATATTTTAATTAAAATTGAATTTCCATATTTTAGGCCCTGAGTATTTTCACTATGTATCTAGTATTTATTTCGATTCGCATTTTGTAATAACACAGTTAATATTTACAACTTGGCGTCCACAAGCTCATAGCCCAGTTGCACTCGGTGATTAGAAACAATCACCGAGGGCAAGCAACGACGGCGCGGTCAGTACCTGGATGGGTGACCGCTGGTACCATGTTACCATGAGCGTCTTCGTGATTCGGAGGTCACGTTAAGCAGTCGGTCCCGGTTGTTATCATACGATAACAGTCGTGAAGCTTAGTTGGAGGCCTTCGGGCGGCTTAAAAACATCCAACGGCAATATTTACGTAGCCACAACGTATTCTTGCCAGTCCCCAACCCGCACTTGGCCATCGTGGGGACGTATGTCTTAACCCTCTCCTGAGAGGAGACCTGAGCCCAGCGGTGGGACATTATGGGTTGTTGATTGTCCACAAGCCAGGTGGAGTGATGATTTGGGCAAGACGGCTGGCAGGAGCTGGATGCGAGAAGCCATGGATCGAACTAAGTGGCGTGCAATTGGAGCGGCCTATGTCCAACAGTAGAGTACGATAAACTGATGATGAGTAACATAATTAATAATATTGTAAAGGCACAAAATAGGTTTATAATTAAAAAAAAACTCTTTATAAAATTCACCGATAGTTAATGTGTTCAAAAAAGGAATATCAAAACCAAACAGCAATCTCGAACGTCGTAAAGTCACGATGTACCTACAGTGATCCCGTTTTAGTTACATTATTGAAATATTAGGCACGAATAACTACTATCCTCTAAAAATTTTTTACAAAATCCATAAATCATATTTTTCGCTTACTAAGAGCTCGAGTAAAATAGTCTGCTAATTAATTTGGCCACGGTGTGGTCTCAACGACGTGTACGAGTTCATCTCGAAGGGATGGCGGCTCAATAACGCGTGAACATAACCATTTGTCACAACATCATCCGGTGCGGTGGCCATGGAGAAGAAACAATTAAGACCTTTCTCTAATATCAACAAAAAGTAAAAAACTATTTAATGTAAATAGTAATACCATTTTAAAATTTATTTGGGAACCTTACTTGTTTCGTTATTTTACGAGACTTTAGGTACTTCGTTATAATTTTATTAGAATTATTTGAAATTTTCGAGAAAAATGTAGGCCTCAAGCTGTTTGAATCCTAGGTAATTGCAGAATCATTCTGAACTGCAAGCTCTAAATTAACCTTGGTTTCCTAATTTCAAGAGTTCATAAAACTAGCTGTACGTCTTAGCAGGTTAGGATTAGAAATTACAATGAAGGTTATTTGAAAAAAAAACTATATTTTAATTAAATGTTCCTGGAGATACTAAATTAACTAAGTTATTGTCCTGATCTATTTAATGCTAACAAAATATACTATTTTTTTTGTTTCTATCATAAAACTTTATAATAAAACTCATAATTTTAAGATATAAATAAATCAACATACTAATAAAATTTAAAAATAAAACTAATTTAATTGTACTATGTCTCCACATTTCCATGCAACATGGCGCACACGCTGCGCCCGCACATGACAATTACCTCAAATCAGTGTAGCCATTATTCACGTCACATCCACGCAACACTTCGTCTCAACGATTAATTAAAATACAATTTTAGCACTTACACGAAAAATACTAAAACAATTAAACGTGTGTACACAAATAGAATGGCGTAATTGATGATGGATGAGAGCCCACGCGTCTGGACGTGCAACATGAAGTACAGGAAAAGTCTTAAAAAATAAATATTAGGACAACTTACACACAATGCCATCTAATCTCAAACTAAGCAGAACTAATATTATGGGTACTAGATAGCTGACTGACACTTGTATACTTTTTTATGCAAATACATACATATTTTACATAGAAAACCCCCAAACTCAAATCGAATACGATACGATACGAAATACGATCCGGGAATCGAACCCGAAACCTGAAGCACAGCAGAAGCATACGCTACTGTGCCACCAAGACAGTAAGATTACTACAAGATATGGCTAAAGTTAGTAAATTACTTAGTTATTAATTTTATAGCATCATCATATATAGATATAGAAACCTAAAAGTTTATATATACATATATATAAACTTTTAGGTTTCGAATTGCTATTGTGAAAAAAATAAAATTATATTTTAATTTATTTATTTGACAATTGTGGACTTAATGCGACAATTCTTTTCTCACAATCTATTTCTGGATGATGGGAAAGTGTGTGACTATATGCAAAAAAAAACGAAAATAGTTAAGAACCTGGCAGGAAATAAAGATATAGACATTATCCAATTAAGATAATGATGATGGATAACTTAATTTAAAGACCTACCAGGAGCCACGGCTAGTTCTGTAGTCTGCCATTATCCTAAATTTCAAAAATATTTCACATATTTCATACTTTTATCACCCATAAGTTATCATTGGTTCCGACTCATCGCCGACCACTCCTGTGTTGACGTGTTCGCTAATTAATGACTTTTGCGACAAACGAGTCGTGCGATTTGCGGCGCAAGCGCATCCGGAAGCATGCCGTCGCGCCATACCACAGTAGTAGACGCCAGGTAAAAAAAACATAAAACTAATGTTCGTTTTTATTTCCGTGGCTTAAATTAAACGTGGTTAAATATATTTGACAAAATATACGTATGTCTTTTTACAATAATTCATTAATGATTAAAAATTTGTGTAGTCATTTTCTTTTTGTTATATTTATTTCTCTTAGGCTTGTATAGGATTTTCGATAACGGATATATTTCTTATAATTCCTATTTCATTTTGCGGATATATACAGTTACTTTGTTTTACGTAACTGTTTCAAAAATGTATGAGGTTTGCAGAAAATCATCAAAATAATGTAACAAAAGTACCCACTTACTTAAACCTACCCTATACGTAAAGCAAAAACTTTGTACGTACGTTTTTTACGAATATTATGTCAGTAATTTGGCATAGGTAAATTTATATGGAGAAAATGTACGGAACAAATAATGAATTTTTAAAAAACACCGACTACGTCTATTTTTTAATTTTGATGGACTCAGTATCACTTTCACGACTAAAACGAATACTTTTACACGACTAATATAACCCTCTTTCTATCATAGTTGGGTAATAAGTTCAAGTAAAATCAGTGATTATAGTCGAATTTCGACGAAAACAAGATTAATGCAGTAAATAACACTATGGGAAATAATGAAAAATGTAAATACATTTCAAAAAATGATAGCTAGTCAAGGCATTACTTGGTTCACGGTGTTTATCCTTTAGGAAATAAATTCTTAAGAAAATATCTAGCTAATCTTAACTATAGGAGTAAAGCAAAGCAGATGCCCATATGTCACAATATATTAAGTAATCGGTGCCAACAAGCTCGTAAACTTACAAATAATATTTGAGATAAAAATTATAGATAATCAGATATTTCCTCAGGAAATCTGTAATTTGTGAGCGTTACTATAATTTTAATTAAAAACACTCGTACAGAAATAGATTCTGTCTTTGGCGGCTTTTAACTTTTTTATTAAGATAATGTCGTTAAAGAATGACACTTTTTACACATCTTATGGTTTTTTATCGTAGGACAGTTAAGTGCGTGTCAGTGTTGGGATTTCATAGATATTTGGCGTGTTTGTTTGACGCCGAATGCACTCCCTTGAGACTTAATTGTCAAGTGATCTTTAGTTGACAAGCCCTTTTTAGCACATTTTTTGTCACCAGTCTTTAGTAGCTGAGTTAAAACAAATATAGATAAACACAAATAACGGAATATGAAGACATTAGCGATATATTTTTAATAATATTGTGTGTGTATGTTTGTGAATATTGTGTATCTATTATATATGTAATAGTATAATTGTGTATTTTTATCTATTATTTGTATAATTACTATTTTTCGAGTTCTATATTCGTTCTTGCACCTACCGCATCATGTTTCTGCAATACCTGAAGGTTGACTGGTAGATAATGCCTAATGGTATTAAGTCCGCCTTTGTATTTTATGTGCATTACGTCAATAAATAAAAAAAGTCCTTCTCAAAGTGATGCTAGGGTGCTAATTTCTGTTGTTGTGTCACTAACTATTATTATTTTGCCAATCTTTTGAGCATCGTTTGTCGTCGTTGTTACGAGAGATTTTAGAAGAGCAGAATTAGCACCAATGAATAATGTAAAATCTGGTCTTGGTTGCTGCGACACCAAGCCTCGAGCTTATTAATTTATTTACAGCCGAAAACACCATCAGAAGAATTACTTAACTAATTCTATTCTTGTTGATATTTCGCTTTTAAATGAAAATATGAATGAAGATAATTCCCCACTAAAGACAATATACATTTACTACAAATCTTGATAATAAAAAAAAATACATTACGATTTTTATTCCGAGCATGTTGTGACTACAGTCGTTATTATACAGCCCTAAGACTAAAAATAATTAAGAAGTCTATTATTAGCAATCATGAATTTTTAAATAGATAAATTCTAATTCTGGCTCTATAGAGAAAAGAAAAGACATCTACTTAATTTTAATTTATAGAGTGCACAATTATTGACAGTCTGATATATTGTAAGTAAAGACTAATAAGATAAATGATAAATAATTATAAATGTCAAATAATTTCACTGAATATGTAACATTTGTATACCGAACACAAAAAACAAGATTTTGTTTTTTTACGGTATAAGGGGCAAACGAGCAGACGTATCGCCTGATGGTAAGCGATTACCGCCGCTCATGGACACCCGTAACACCAGAGGTGTCACAAGTGCGTTGCCGGCCTTTGGGGCATGGGGAGAGGGATAGGGGGAGGATTGGAGCATGAGTCTTCGGTATCCTCACTCTCTCGATGAAACACAGCGTAAGCGCTGTTTCACACCGGTTTTCTGTGAGGCCGTGGTCTCACTCCGGTCGAGCCGGCCTATTCATGCCGAAGCGTGGCTCTCTCACGGTAGCAAATTTTTTTTTTTTTTTATTTTTTTTTTATTAAAAAAGACAACTCCCGCATTAGGCATATACATTCCTGTGTCGCGGGGATCTTTACAAACATACATGAAACGGACACAAGTACACCCAGACTTAGAACAACATTTTATGGATCACACAAAGTGTTGTCCCATATAGGATTTGAACCCACAACACTTGGCGCAGTAGGAAGTGGTGTGGCGACCACTGAAACCACTAGGCCAACCGTGTAGTCAATTAAAATTAATTCATGGCTTGGACAAATGAACGCTCTTTTGTCTTATAGGGATAATTAAAATAGTTCAGTGCAATAAGTAACTAGTACTTTATATTCTGAAACGATATAAGTACCTAACAAAAGATTTCTTATAAAAGTTGTAATATTTTTTTTGTTTTAGATCTTTTAAATATTAATGTAAATTCCGTGATAACTTTACAGTAATAATAACAACAACCTAAATTCGTTTCTGATTAAAACCGCCAATCTTAAAAAATCAATTGCAACACAGTACAAGAAAACAGTAACAATATCCTAGTAACCTAATACCTTCAGTTTGTTCCGCTGAATTTCGGCGAATCTTCGTAAATAGCCGACCACCATCAATGTGTCGGTGGCATAAACTTAGTGTAGTCGGTGGGTCTCGGTGGTATCAGTTACATTGCGCTTGCGCACAGTCGCCGTTACAGCTGTCAACAGTCGTGTCACTAGACCGTGACCTGTCAAACTTTACCAAGAACGTAAATGTTGTACATTATACTATATCCTTTAAGTAAAATGAGATCAATTTTCTAGCTACTTAGTTACATGTATACATAGTTACATATCAAAAACGACTGCAATGACCACCAGGCACATATTTTAAATATCCTATTTATTGAATAAAGTTTTACTATTTCGTAACTTTTAAGAACCTTGATAATTTAAGGATACCAACATTAAATTTACACATTATATGAATAATAGAATATACATAATAAACAAACATAAAATCCTAATAATCAATAAAATAATTAGATCACTATTTAATGTTATAACAATAAGTTCAAACCGTTAGCCTTGAAATATAATAAATGTCGTGTCTGCTTTAATTTTCTTGCCATTTAAAACATAACATTATGGCGGCAGTACTCATTCATTTCGGTAGTTAAAACCTAATAAATCTGATTAAATCAGCGCCTGTAGCGTTTAAATCTCGACAATTTCAAAGAGTCGAAATTTGTCCTGACAAAATTTAGTGCGACAGCGGGAACGGCGCTTGCGCAGGATTCGTTGAGATCAAAGCGCAGACGCATCATGTGTTCACAACAACATGTAGGTCGCCAATGCCCCTCGGGACCACTTACAAAAAGTTAACTTGTATTTTTTGTAAATAATATCTTATTAGTTTTAGTTTTCTTTTGCTTGTAACCGAGCTGCTTGGACGGGTGCACAGAAGCTTTTTTGCAAGCATATATATTTGTTTATTTTTTTTTAATAAAAATAAAAACAACATGGTAGAATGCTAGATATATTTATTAAGTAAAACTGAGGTAATTAGGTCCATAAATATTATCAAATTCAGGTAGGTCTCTTCAGTTCCAGGCACCAGGACAGTTGTAACGTCGATTGATGCGGAGCCAATCATAGTCCGTTATATATTCACGTTGCCCCATTTCACCCTGGAATTGCTGTAACGGATAATCAAGCTAATGTAATTAAATCAGACACTTTTGTCCTGCACTTTTGCATTGACATTCAGTTATGTGGTTTCTGGACATAAACCATTTCAAATTATATGGTATTAAGTAGGTGTCAGCAGTTCTGCCCTCGTGTGTGTTGATTATCGCGGTAAAGAATAGAACACGTCCTTCTTCAAGAAGCAAAGGTACTGCATGCCAAAAATTATTGAAATCGGTATAGCCGTAAATACGTAACAGACGGACTTACTTTCGAATTTATTATATGGATTTTGTAATAGGATGTTTCTCGATAAGAAATAAGGTGATTAGATGAAAGGCCTTTTTATTTGTACACAATAATGTACTTTATAATCTAGAAATATGTTAGTAAACAATACAATGTTATCGCAGTCAGCGATTTATTACCAAGAACCTTATTACCAACCAAAATGGTCTAGAGTCTAGACAAGGCAATCGAATCGAACTTAGAATTACTATAATTTAGGTAATTGTTTCAATCAATGAAGAAAAACCCTCTTTTGTGCATGTCTTATCTGTCATTCATATTTTATCTTCATGTAAGTATCGTTTTATAAGTATTGATTACTAGACTTGAAATTTGTGGCTACGTTACATTCATTCGTTATTTTCTATTCAAACTCAAACCTGGTGGAAACGGTTTAATAAAAGATTTATAATGTTTAACGTGTTTGAAAGAACTAAGAATAAGAAAATTTGAAAAAAGTACCTGATCACATTAAAATATTTTCATTTTTTTAATCCTTATCGCCCATTATTATGAATCTATTAACACCTCTTTTATTAAAGCAGGTTCTATAGTTTAACCGTTACGATGGTGTATACATACATAAATATACCTTCCGCCAAAAATATTACCCCTTCCTTTTGGCTTTGCCGTTATCGGGTAAAAAGAATGGCTGCACTGTGCAGATACTTAATTTCGTGGTTAAACTAAATAGACGTTTTTTTAAATAAATAGAAACTAACTGGCAAAGTAATACGAAAGACTTAATATAACCTATACCTGTATTACCAGCAAGAGATAAATAATAACGTCAAGTACAAAATATGGATTAATACCAATTAATACTAACCTGCTTAGCGACAATCGTCGGTTCACCATTGACTGTATAAGAATTTGATGAGTAATGCAGACAGCTCACGTAGTCATACGGGACCCCATAGTTACTCAACGTGGATTCATCATAAATGTCAAAGTTGTGTTCAGTACCTGCAAAGGTGACAATGGTTTTGATAATTTTAGTTATAAGTCAGTAAAAATCTATATATAATCAGCCTTTATTATTCCCAAGATTTGGGATCGGCTACTAATTCAACCGGTTTTACCTGAATATCAGTTTTTACACGGAGCGACTGGCATCGGACCTCCGCAACCCTGAGGGAGAACTGAATTCGAACGTTGAACTAGTTTTCGGTATATTTGAGGGCACTGACTTCCCAATAACGATTGCCATAGTTGTTCATGATAACCGGGACCGACGGCTTAACGTGCTCTTGGAGGCACGGGCGGGAAACACCGCCATCTTGCATACTTCGGGCTGCTATTAAGTGTATCTTGTCGGAAAAACCTAACAGCAGCCCGACCTGGGAATCGAACCTGAGACGTCTTGATCTGCAGTCACTTACGCTCATCACTAGACCAACGAGGCAGTCAAAAATCTATACATAATAATAATTATGTTTAAAACCTAGTACACAGCTTCAATAATTTGTGGTAATATCGCATTAAAGAGCAATTGTGTTTTGTACAATTTTATCAAATCTTATTAACTGACTAGGTATAATCTGCTGCTGCGCTTTTATCATTATTTCTTATTTCATGAAAATGAGAAACTTTCATAGGACCGACCATCCCATATTTTACTCTGTATGGTGTAAAATTTTCAATTCAATAACAACTTAAAAGGCCAAAACTTAAAGATTGTACCTTGTAGCCCTATTAATTAAGCTTTGCGTTGATGAATCATTCAGTCAATTGGGCAAGTAATTTCATATTTACAGATTAATAAAACTAGATACAAACCCGATATGATGTTTTCTTTAATAATATCTACATATTGATCCCTGTCAGATGAAGTGTGCATATGTGAGAAGCCGAGGATGTGCATAAATTCGTGCACAATGGTGGCGTGGCGGAAGCAGCCGACTCCGACGGTGTTGCGGCCTAAATTCATCGTGTGCTCTCCTCTAGATTGTTTATAGCCTACATGAGAGTAGCAACCGTTGGTGACACCCTGGAATGTATGTCAGTAACAATACATAATATCGAAAATAATTGAGAAAAATGTAATGTAAATAACTTGTATGACTACACGGTTGGCCAAGTGTTGTGGGTTCAAATCCTACATGGGACAACACTTTGTGTGATCCATAAATTGTTGTTCTAAGTCTGGGTGTACTTTGTGTCCGTTTCATGTATGTTTGTAAAGATCCCCGTGACACAGAAATGTATATTCCAAATGCGGGAGTTGTCCTTTATAAGAAAAAAAAATGAACTAGTGAAAAAAATAAGATAATTTATTTTAGCTGTAACAAAAGAATCTTGCTAAGAGAAAATAAATAAATAAATAAATAAATATGTTCAGACATTTTAACACACAACGCCATCTAGTCCCAAACTAAGCAGAGCTTGTACTATGGGTACTAGATAACTGACATTAATACTTATATACTTTTTTTTTTGTAAATACATACATATTATACATAGAAAACACCCAAACTCCGCAACAAATATTTGCAGATCATACAAACATTTGGCCCGACTCAGGAATCGAACCCGAGACCTCTTGCACAGCAGTCGCATTCGCTACCACTGCGCCACAGAGGCAGTCAAATCACATCACGTAGGCTGCCGAACAATGGAAAAACCTATATTTTAACCTAAAAACTAAGTAACTGATTCTAAAACGTTTACAATGAAATAGTAGAAAAGCTAATATCAACAAACGATAGTGATTGCCCTTAAAAACTACAGTGCAGAGTACGTAGAGTACAAAAAAATACACACGTTGAATTGAAGATATTCCCTTTTTTATATCGGTCGGCTAAAGAAGCATTAAACGGATAATCCCTTTATCCACCGTAAACTTTAGTTTGAATAATGCGGGATTTAGATGCCATCGTGGTTTTATGACTGACTAGCAACCCACCCCGGTTTCGCATGGATTCCTTACGGTAAATATCGTATAGCCCATGTTACTTTGAGAAGTTGTGAGGAGGAATTGTTTAAGACATCTTCAACAAATATCGTTTAATTTTAGCTAATGTACTCCAAAATGTAATTAACTATATACGAAAACCTTCCTCAAGAATCAGTCTATCTATTGGTAAAAACCGCATAAAAGTCCATGCAGTAGCTTTTGAGTTTATTGCAACAAAAAGAATGACAGACGCGACGGAAGACTTTGTTTTATAATGTAGTGTAATGAAGTGATTTAATTTAAATCCAAAATTCTACTTCGGTCATAAAAGTCATCACCCGCTTGGCTTTATTTGGATTAAAATTGTACTTCCAGTATTCCAGATAAACCCGCCAAAACAAGATATCATATATGTAAAGTTTTATTGAGATTATCTATTAAAATAAATAAATATTTTCGGACATTTTAACACACAACGCCATCTAGTCCCAAACTAAGCAGAGCTTTGTACTATGGGTTGGGTACTAGACAACTGATGTTGGCTGATACTGATGACAAACTCCGAAACATATATTTGCAGATTATAGAAATATTTTGGTCCGACTCAGGAATCGAACCAGAGACCTCTAGCGTAGCAGTCGCATACGCTACCACTGCGGATCCGAGATAGTCAAATTTATAACAGAAGTATACTTACAGTGATCCTGACATAAGCGTCATCAGTACTTTGACGAGTGCGAAATCTCACACATGTATGTGCTTCAATATCAGCAATGGCTGCCAGAATAGCATTCTGGTGTAGTAAGTCTGTTGAGAAGTAAATACTTTTCTATACAGATAAATAAAATTGAAGTGTCTGTTTTTAATTTCAAATTAACAACTTTTCACTACTACTACTAAATACAAATATATTTTTTTTGTCTATACCTCTGTCCGTCTGTCTGTTTATTCCAGCCAATCTTCGGAACGGCTGGACCGATTTCACTGACATAGAGCTGAAGCTAGACTAGCTTTGCCCCGCGACTTTACTCTCGGTTTTTGTTGTGAAGTACAGTAAAAATCGCGGGTAGCACCGGTGCTCAGCTAGTATATCAATAAAACCGAAGATAAGACAAACAATGAGAATACAGCTAAGAAGAAAATACAATATGGGCACTCACTAAAGGCATTGGTTGCGAATTCGTATACAACAACGTTATTGGGCCAGGTTGTGGTGGTAGAAGTGGTGTACGCGTTGCGACCCATTGTGTATTCAGTCAACATTCTCTCGTAGTCTTCATCATCTAACACGATGTCTCCCTGGTAGCGACCGCTAAGCTCTTCAGAGTCCACCACGGTTGGTAATGCCAATCGGGATAGTACGTTGGGTTGTTCGCTATTACCTATGAATGTATCGATATATTTCTTTATTATTTGTATCATTTGATTAAAAGGAACTTGACCTAAAAATAATGCTTTAACAATAGAATTAATTATGAACTTGCTTAAATATTTTAAAATATGTGATAAGGTCTATTTGTGACGCTCTAGGGAGCCATTGCACAACACAAAGTTTTTCTATTAATTTTTGAGTACTTCCAAATGTGAAAACCTGATTTATAACAATAATAACCTATTGCATTAAGTCTTTTGAGAAAATAATGAGTTTTGATAATGTTTATTTAAATTTCTTTTGAATAAAAAATATAAAGTAGTAAGTACTCTACGTTGACGGTGAATATTTTAATTCATATTTGTTTTAATCATTTTTTTTCAATTATAGAATAATACAATTATGATAATTTAAACTCACTTACCTCTTTTAATTTTGTCCAAATACTTTATGAAATCTTCAATTTCCTCCTTGCTTCTCACTACGGCTGGGCCAGCGGAAGCCAAGCCCAACAATAGAAGAAAACACAGAGAGAATCCTAACATTTCGACCATCCAATGCGGTACAGTATAACTACAACCCCTAAAAGTATGTCTTTATATACCAACAACTATCTAAACCTCTATAGATAACCAATATCAGATAGTAAAATTACTATGACTATTTAACAACATCAATTATTGAGTTCTTGTTAAGATTGTATAAATGTGACGCGTGATGACGACCAGTCGTGCCTCCCGATGACGACCATCGTCATTTTGTGGTCATTCCTCGTTTTCCATTGAAATAGCTGTAATTTTGACACAATGGCAAGATGTTGAATAGTTAAAATGCAAGATTACATGAACTTTGCTAAGTTATCCATTTATTTATTTTATTAAAACCTGGTATTTGGGATTGCATGCTTAATTGGAAGAGAAAGAGTCGGCTCGACTGGATTAACGGTATTCCAGAAAACCAGCAAAAATTTCATTGCTTTTCACAAAGGAAGTACCGGATGGCATTAAAAGGGCAATAACACACTTATCTTGAGTTCATGGGCGTAGCTAGGGGGGTTGTTACGTAATCTGTATTTAGCAGAACTTGTGTTCAATAGACCACGGACTCCTTCATGCTTGTATTTAAAAAGAGGTTATTACTTACAATAAAAATAAATAAATTAGAAATGTACCCACATACATGCGCATTAGAAAATGAGAAAAAAAATATTTTTAAGAAGAAATCATAATTCTTTTGGATTTTTCAATACTGAATTCATGAAATTGTCCACCCACTCCGCATTGCTTTTGTAAAATATAAGAAATAATTTAATTTAGTTATGGGAATAGATAGGAGTAATTTAAATCTAAAATCAACCGAACAAAACTAAATGAAAAAAATATATCTATCTTTTTTTTTGGGTTTTCCTATATATTTAAACATATATATTTTTACTGTATTAAAGTTTCTTCTTTATTACATCTTTACAGAAAGGTAGGCGTGCATTTTCATCCTGAGAATTAAATCAATTCACCCTAATCAAAACGACATACAAAAATAATGTAATATCTATTGGTCGCCTCAAATCCTATATTAATTAATAAAATTATACAGACAGACAAATAAACATTCTAAAACAATTCTTCGACATATATCGCTGATACGTAGACCCCATGATATTTTTCTTAATTATCCCTTATCTACCGACATCCGCTGGTAATGATTTTATTATTTTTGTAGATATGGATATTCTTTGATCATTGCGAAATTACCGATTGCGTATGAGTTTACCTAAATCAATTTTAGTTTAAGGACAAAACGAGCAAACGGCTCGTCATCGTCATCATCATCTTCATCAATAACATCTAACAGGCCAGTGCTGCACATAGGTCTCTACTTAGCCAAGAGGTTTTGGTCTAGTATACCACGCTATCCAGACTGGTTGGTATAGTGCTTGTCTTAAGTTTTATTTTTCCTTGCAGTGATGTTTTCCTATAAAGGTTGCTCCTTTAGACGCCTCTTATGACGCTAATGTGTGTTCTTAATGCATCACTACAGGGCCACTTGGTGGAAACGGTCTACTGCCGCCCATGACCATCTCATCACCACAACTCAGGGGTCATAAGTGCATTGCTGCCCATAGAGTAAGAATCAGAAAGGAGAAGCTATACTTCGGGTGCCTCACTAAATAGAGTAAGCAATTGTTTACTACTCATGTTTTGGAAACACGGCTCTTGAACATGGCAATAATATTTAGTATAGTTAAAGTTAGGCGCGGTTGCTGAAATTTTGGGAGGGGTTACTAATAATCAATTTAAGTCGAGTAACTTAGACTTTATTGCACAATACAGTATTTGGTTGCACACATTAAAATTAAAATAGATATCTTTTGTTTTTATTGGTAAATCTATTGGGATAATATTTGACATGTGTAGGACAATCTCTGGATGAATTTTCTTGGTTTAGAGAGCTTACTCCGTGTTACACGTAGGGCGTGTGTGGGACTACCGACATCGGTCTAATAAATAAATCTTTTAATTTCTTATCTCTATTCTTATTGAACAATTATAGAAACTGAGAAGAAAAAAATCAGGTTCTAGTAGCAGCTGGAAAAAATTTCATATGTAAAGATTTGGGGGGGGCTTCAAGTCTCCTGTGACTCCCCCCTTAGAACCACGCCTGTTAAAGTCTCTGTAAATAATTTAAAATAACGTATTTAACACCAGCATTCACGGACCTGGAGTCGGGGCCCTCACCGTCGACTACGACCTTTATTCTTTTATCTTCTAAAAATCTAGTGACCCATTCGCATAATGTGCGTTTTTCTAGAAACTTTCTGTCTCGCACAACAAAACTGTGGAATGAACTGACGCCTGCTGTATTTCCGAACCGAATAGAACGTACTCCTTTTTAAAAGGCTGGCAACGCACTTGTGACGCCGCTCGTGTTGCGGGTGACCATGGGCGGTGGTAATCCATCAGGCGATAGTCTGATCCATCTGCTCGTTTGCATAAAAAAAAGATCCATGTACATAAAAATTAAATTTAATCATTAAACATAGCAAAAGTTCGAAATTCGACCACTAGGTATTCTGGCTTTTATTATACTAATATCATTAAACTAAATCTTATAAATATTGAAGTGTTAGATGGCCCATTTATTGAGGAGGACATTATCACATCTGGCTACCGCCAACAGTAGAAAAGTTTGAACAAAATCAAAACAAATGTCTCAAAAACGTTTAAAATTTTATTAACTTAACAGAGATACAGATGAAGTAGCACGGCTCATCTGATTATTTTTTATAACTCGTCAATTATAATTGTTAAATTATTATAATAAATTTTATGAATTAATAATTATCCTAATCTGTTATTAAATACATATAGTCATATTCGAAATGGCAACTTTTTATTCATTAAAAAAATAACTTGTAATGCAACTTTACAATTTGGGGAATCTCTTTAAAACCCAAGCCACGCATTTTATTGCCCATATTAAATATTAATACTTTATTGTTCGATAATAATGAATGTCTTGGTATCTTTGCTAAAACCTAATCTGTATTGTAGTCACACTGATTATTTTATTTATTTTTTGCAGTAATCCTTTAATCTCTATTAATATAATATGATAAGTCTTTGTTTAGGTTTTCGGTATTTCCGTTTGAAGTTTAACGCGCAAATACCTAATCTTTTATATGGTTTATTTTTAAAATCTCTCTGGTTCTCAAGACGTCTGTATTTTTTTTATGTTTGTTACCGTCGGTCGGTCGTCGTCCGTTTGTCAGAACTTTCGACTGGGTGAACCAATTTTGATGGTTTTTTTTAAAGGTGGTACTTCTCGTGTTTCGTTTTAATCCAGTTCTTGAAGTTTTCTATTCAGATTGTGAAGCAGTTTCAAGGAAAAATAGTTATTACCTCTATAATATTGTTCTACTTGTGACAGACATGGATAACATTCATGAATCATATGAAGTTTATCACTGGGTTAACGAAAAACAGGTAAGAATGTTAGCTATTTAAATACCAACCGTATATCGTAACGTAAAATATTAAGGAATGAAATTACCTACATAAAATAATACGTGATAACCATTAACAACTACTTATAGATTTTAATTTGAAATTAAAATCCATAAGGTAAGAACTAGGTAAAACAGTTACATAAAACAATAGGTTACTATGAAATCCCTGGTAAATATATTATGATACTATATTTACCGGGGATTTTCTTTGTAGGATGCACCGGAATTAGAAGTGTAAGGTTTTTAGTCGGTTCGAGTTCGATATAACGATGAATCCAAAGAGATTTACGCACGGAAAAAAGTGAACCAGTTTAATAAATTACAGTATATCAATATTGTTTATATTTTTTATGGAATAGGGGGCAAACGAGCATACGTATCGCCTGATGGTAAGCGATAACCGTCGCCCATGGACACCCGCAACACCAGAGGCGTCACAAGTACGTTCCTGGCCTTGGGGGATGGGGAGGAGCCTCCGGTATCCTCACTCACTCGGTGAAATACAGCGCAGGCGTTGTTTCACACCGATTTTCTGTGAGGGCGTGGTATCACTCCGGTCGAGCCGGCCCATTCATGGCGCAGCGTGGCTCTCCCATTGCTCTGTCATGGCTTTAATTTAAAGGACGTTTTTAATACTTTTCAAATATATCAACATAATACTTAACAATTCTTAGTGTACTCAATTCGTTAATGTTTTTTCGTTTTTCTTGCCTTTTTTTGGTTTCGTTCCTAAAGCATTAAAACGCGTGCGTGTCGACTTTTTTCAAATGTTTGTAGTTGAACTGTGCAATGAAATAAGACTATTATGAACTAGAATTATAATTTCCATGACTCACAAATACATATTTTTTTGCCAAACATAACTGCGCCAAGTTATTTTATACGGCAGTGCGTAAAGAGATACAACTATCTTTATTATAGGCATATAATATCGTAATTTTTCTAAAAACTAATATAATTTTTAGTCATCTCTCAATTCGTCATTCTATTTCTACGTTTTTATATATATTAAATAATAGTTAAATAGGTTATTGACTGTAATCGACTTGTCTAATAATAAGAAATCATTTACAACGCCTCATAAATACAAAACGACCACAATTGATTAGTAAATAAGAAAATTATAGGGTTCCATACCTCTAAGAGAAAAAACTAAACCCTTATAGGATCACTTTATTGCAGTCTGTGTGTCTATCAAGATCTTTTTTTCCCAGGAACTTGTATAGATACCAAACTGAAATTCATATCAAATACTCAGGTCTACTGTCCCTTAGAGCTATAATAAAATAAAACTTCTGAGCCAATGCTATCAAAAGATACAGCCGTTTATGTTGCAAATTTTCACCATTCGCAAGGGAATCAAAAGCTACTTATGAACTCAAAATCAGAAGACATCATATAATATACCTACAGGTTTGTACGGGACTCTCGATGCGCGAGTCCGACTCGCAATTGACCAGGTTTTTTTTTGTTTCATTTGTATATTTTGCAATAATTGCTGTTCTGAGTTTGCGTGTTTTTTGAATCCAATACATTTATTTTTATTAGGTCCACCATAACATAGCAGTCTTTTTAAAAAAGAAAAAACTATTAATTAATTATTTTCCCTCACTTCTCATATTAAGTTACCGTACTAACACTCCTGGATTCAATGCCTTTAACACCATGGACTTTGACGTTCTGCTGTGTATACTGCTCACTCCTAACATATCTCCAACCGCAATTGACTGGTTTCACAACTACCTGTTTTGTCGCCGGCAGTGTATATGTGTGGCGACATCTACATACAGCGCAACAGAAATATAATTTGAACTGATCCCTGCCGCCTCTTTCTGCCATCGACCTAAGCGGTAGAAGTTTCATCCTCATTTTTGAGATGGTTGGCAGTCCTCAACTGTGCGCTTTCCTTGAAACTTTCTACCTCGCACAACAAAACTGTGGAATGAACTATCGCCTACGGTATTCCCGGACCAATACTAACTGCAATCTTTCAGGTAAAGAGCGTACTCCTTTTTAAAAGGCCGGCAACACACTTGTAACGCCTCTGGTGTTTCGGGTGTCCATGGGCGTAGGTAATCATCGAGCTTCTTTGAAACTCCCATAACCCCTCTTTGTACAAACAGAAACGACAGAGAAATATACATATCCTCTCCTCTGTATACATACCTATGTCCTGGTTGTCTTTAAAGGTATAAAAATGAATTACAAAAACAAACAGGAGTTTATTAAGCTCTTGAATAGGCAAAACAAATGAACCCAAACTCGATTTGTTTAATTTGTACTAAGAAGTTCCTACGACTGTCTTTCAGCTCCATCATCAGAATAGAGTCTATAATACCAAATTACCACTCAAGATACCAATTATTATGAATGAACACCAAATTTGAGCTTGATTTCCTATAAAAATCTCATTAGGGAATTATATTAAATTTTTGTATTAAATCTTTGTTCGAGCCCAATGGGTCATCATGATGTGGTTTATATTTTTATACCGAATACATCAACACCCGAGGCCTAAACTACTGAACCAATTTTATTGATTGAGGTGTTTATAGATTCATATTACTGACCCAAGTGCCACTAGCTATATATATTTCATCAAATGTTTTTAAGTAGTCAAGTTGTATATTTTTTAAATTTTCTTCTTAGCTTTCAAGATTCATATCGAACACATACGTATAGGTGTATAAACACCTAATACCACATATAATATGGCAAGTTAAATAAAAAAAGAATAATCAAATAAATGTTTTAGTAACAGGATAAACATTTTTTTTTACTACAGATATATTTATTATAAAAAAATATTCAGTTTTCAGTAATATCATATTACTGTGTGTATTTATCTTTGAGATAAATATAAATGATACAGTAAAACCAATTATAAATCAAAATCAAATTTATTCATTTTGCGCTATATATAAAAAAAATCTTTATAATTCTACAAAATAAAGAAGAATACAATATCACTATAATACTTATGTATAATAACAGTGAATCATGGACGCCATACCAGACTTACGTTCCTTGTAACTTTTAATATAAAAATTATTCGGACCTCGAACATACCTCCCTCATCGGTTCACGCACACCCGTTACTTTACTGAATATAAAAATATAATCTAGCGTACTTAAATTATCAGTTCAGTAAAGAGTCTAAATAACTACAAATAGATGCCACTAACTTTATTTGTTGACAAATTTTAGTAAAGAATACGGTCACATACAACTTCTATTAATCATTATAGAACAAATACAATCGAAATAAAACCAAAAAATTACACTTTTTTCAATGGATATTTCGATTATCGAACAACCTAGTTATCTAATAATAATCAATTTCATACACAAATTTTCCAAAGTATTATTTTAACAATAACTACATACAGTAACACGAACATCGAGAGACGGACGAGTCAGATATGTATTCTTATGTGGCGTCTGTATTTATGGCGAGAAAATATTTTGTAGTAGGAGCATGCGTTTTCAGAGTGGCAACACTCCTCCAAGATTGTCACGCATCGATGCTCGTTTTCACAAGTAATAAGGCGTTCGAGACACATCGCTAAAGTTTTTTTTTAGTTTCTTTTTACACATTATTCACAATTAAGTATATCTTGTGAATGCCCTAATATATACAGAATTGTGTGGCACATATGAAAATAAATTTCATTCTAAACTATTAGCTCCGATACATTAACTAAACTAACTGAAGTACTTGTGCCCGTCTTATATTATATCTACGTACTATATTGTATATTATTCTTTGTTTTACGTCTTTCGTTTTATTGGGGCTTGATAATTGAACAAAAGTGACTATATATATTTATGCAATTATAAGTTAAACACGTACGTTTATATGGAATGTAGTACGTAATTTATTGAGGAGGTTGATTGCAACGGGTCCTAAATAAAAAATCTAAATATCTAACTGAAACACGAGCTCATCGTGTAGTACTCATAAAATAAAATTGATGTTGAGTATATTGTAAAATTATTGTCACAATTGTGGCGAAGATAGCGGGCTCGCTTACATAATGTAACACACTTTTTTCTCTATAACTTTCTGATTGCTGATTCAGTTATTTGGATTTTTTTTAAATATCCCTTAAAAAACTCAGGACTCTTTTCCTATAAAAAACTGTCAAGATTAGCTTACCTTAACACGGTCCAAATAACCTTACATTGTTTATTCAATGTTAAGGCAACTCTAAGCGATATTATAAAATATTATCTATATTACTAAATTTATTACTAAGTCTAAAAATATACTTAAATGAGAATATATTCTTTATATAAAAATAATAAGTATTGCAATAAAAATACAGAATTGCTCACAGCAATGTCTTATTATATAAATCGGCAGTGACTGACTGGTTTATAAAACTGACATATCAGTTTGAAAAAATAATAATTATTGTGCAATGACAGCATAAAGAGAAAATAAAAACATTTGAATAATATTATAAAATATTATATAAAAAACAGCGATGATACTTTATGCTTAGTATTGCACCAACACCAAACCAAAAAGCATGATGATAAAATTTTATGTTTAAAACAATAATTTCTATGTATAACAACACTCTTTTAAAATTTAAGTTACGAATAAAATTTTCAGTTTTGTTGTAGTTTTACTAATGGATACGGAACAAGAACAAAATCTGTTAAGGATTGGGACCTTTAGAATCTTGTGTAAAGCGAGGAGGAATCTTGTAGAAAGAAACTATATAGATATAGCTAGAGAAAGGAGCTCATTTCTTAGTATACATAGATATTATTGCATTTGAGAACAAATAAATCATAACTTAAAAATGAGTTTTTCATAAAAACTGTACCTAAAACTATTCTTAATATGATTCTGAAGGTTTCACCCCCAAGAAACTTATAGACACAAACTCTAAGCTGCACATATTAACAACGTTAAAACTAATATTAAGTAACTAAATCAAAATGGCAATGATTACAAACACTTTACATAACGGGTTTCTATATATAACGGGTTTATATTAAAACGCCCGTTTCAATTCATAAACCCGACGTAACTAACTATTTATACAAAACTTATAATACCAAAATAGGTAAAAATCGTTGTAATTTTCGTAAATTCCTCTACGTCACAAAAAATTAACATTGTTAATAAAAGTTCAGAAGTAGGCGAAGCTGATCTACCAGAATTAAGACAAAATTAAGGGGCATTCGTTGTCTGTAGCTTACTTATATGCAGTAACTTTAATATTACAAATATATTAGCTACATAATATATGAAACATACTTTTTAAGAAAAAATATCAAAAATTATTATTTTGCTGGTGCAACAAAAATCATTGTGGTTTACAAATGTATAAATACTACACATATATGTCAAAATTACATTGTAGAAAAGTTATTAATAATAAATTGAGTATTGAGAAGACATAGTTTCAAGTTTTATTTAGTTACCTCATCAACATCATTTTCACTTTATCATTATACTTGACTTGTACAATTACATTCATATAAAAATACATTTTCCTATAAAAATGCAAAGGCAAGAGTAATTTCCAAGTGCTTAATATTAAGATTTAATTTTAAATGTAAGGCTTTACATGCTATGTAAGGCTGGCTAGCCTTACATATAACAAAGCTATTACTGGTCTTGCCAAATACAAAATCGCACAATTTCGATTACCTTAATTAATATTAGATTAACTAAACGTGAATTGTTCCCTTAGCCTTATAGACTGCTATTGCGATGTTACTGTTTCAACTGCAGGAGTAATAATAATTTAAATATGTATTTGTAATCTATAATGCACCCTTATACGTCAAGTTATCATTTAATATATGAAAATTATTTAAAGAACTGAAAAAACCTTTAGTACTACGATAAAACTATGTAAAAGTTATTAAAAATAATTTATCAAACGAAGATCAAAACCTAAGATATTTCTTGTTGCAACTAGTAAGTCAGTCGTCAGTAACATCTGCAAATGCAGCCACAACACAAGGTTATAAATACACATATTAAACTCGTAGTGGCACTGTGCGTTAATCGTTGTAATACATTATGTAACTCAGGCAACGCAATGTGTTTTCTCTTAAAGTTGAATTTAAAAAACGGGTAGTATTTTTTTTAGTTTTATGGACGAAATAAAACTTGAAGGTACTGAAAATACGGATGAAAATCAAATCAGTAACTTTTGAGTGTTGTCATGTTAAATAAAACTTAGTAGAATTAAATTCTAGGCAAGGTTTTATACCTTGCCTAGAATTTAATTCTATTAAGTTACTTAAATTTCAAAATTTCTTTATTATTTTTTAGGCAAAAAAATCGGTTGAGAAACAAAATTTATTCTGACAAGAGTTAATGAAAAATCCACAATTAATAGAAGAAAAATCCAAAAGTTGTTGTCCTATGCTATACTTTGTATAATAATATATTTAGGAAATGATATTTTGAGGACTATTTAAAGTGAGCTGAAATAGATTAAGATGCAAATTAAATGCAATATTAAAAACTATTTTGGCACTTTAACTATGTTGGCAAATAATCTCGTTTTGTTTTTAAAGACATCTTGTCTTTAAAAACAAAACAAGATTATTTGATATTGAATACAATGTAAAAAAAGTTACTGTTTATTGTATACGCTTTATCTATCGAATTGGATAATGCTATTTTGTTTAATGTGTCAAAATATTGTAGGCAGTCTTTGTTTATTAGGGCCAAAGACTATCAGTACACGTTCCATGTTTAAATTTGTCTATGTCAAGTTAACATCAAATGGGTTTTTTTTAAATGGCGATCACAAAAGAAAATCATAACACACATAGACTAGGTAGATTGAATGACTGATGATATTGTAAAGAAAAATATAAAAAAGAGGTTATATCATTTCAGTCCTTTATGTCATTGTAGAGAGAATTCACTTGATTATTTTTTGAGCAATGAATGACGTTAAAACATAACCTAAGAGGTTATATTTAAGTCTATCGACCTTGAGGATTGATGGCCTCTTAGTTATGACCTTGACGTGACCGTGACGTTAAGATTCTTCCAGGTCAGTGATCGCCGCGTAGAAGTTCCATGAGTAAGTTGAAACTTGGTCCATCACCATCTTTGCTTTTGTTAGCAGGATTCAACATTTCTTTCCCGACTTGCATGAAAAACTGTAAGAAAAATAATAAGTGTCATAAAATACCGCCCAACGTGACTCACAATAAAGTCCAATTTAGATAATATAGGAATGATTACTAATTTTACAATAGGCAAATTTATTACTCCACAACATAAATATACGTTCATTTTCTATCTAAATTTTTACGAAATATTTCCTACGAGGCTTGAGGAAAACCTCAAACTAAATTAGGATCGGGTAAGTCTTCTATGATACGCCTGAACTTCGTTATTTTTACTCTGAAAGAATGCCATTAGATCTATACAATCCAAACACTACACAATATCGAAGTTCTGTAGATCTACAGAACTTCGACATGAACTCGAATACTATGCATAGTGCTTTAATATTTTAGGGTTCCATCTACCCGTAACGTGCTAAAGGATTGCTAATTGCAAAGAATAAAAACAATACAATTTAAAATCAAGTCATCAGTCAATTTCTCACCTGGCAAGTTCTTTGCAGCTCAGGTATACGCAGCAGCAACTCTCCGAACTTAGCAGGAGTCCCAGGAGAATGTGTCGCGATATAAGCTTGTAGCGCAGCTAAAGCTTTCTCTTGAGATGCTCGTACTTTCTCCACTTCGCGGAGATCCGGCGCGTCTATATGAATATATATTTAAGGCACTTAAACAAACTATTTATTTGACGAAAAATTCAACGCTTTTTCTGATAAATCAAAAATTAACTAGAAAAGGATACTTGTAATTCTAATTGTTATTATTAAATTTTATATTTGTTGTTATGCTACAGGGACTCAGATTAAATAAAATTGTGATGATGTCCTTGCACGCACTCCTATATTATAATGAAAAACAGACATTTAACATTTTCTTTTTATTCAGATCCAATTTGATTTAAATTCAGTAAGATTTTCATAGTTAGTTTTTCAAATAAAATCCAAAAATTAAAGAGTTTTATCGAAAAAAATACGGCCTTCTTCGTAGATGTCACAACACTAGTGATAATTTTCACAATTAAGACAAATAAACTTACCGGAAGTGAGAAGTACGATGACCTTTAGCGCGACATACTCGTATCTGTCCACTCGAAGTCTCCTCAAATGGTCCGTGAAGCTCAACATGCGTTCTATGCAAGGTGTCAAACCCAACCTGATGACATTTTTTAAAGTATAAAAATCATCTACAGGATCTGCGCTACGGTAGGTAAGTGGCTCTAACAATAGTTTAAGAATCGCTTTCAATGTGCTATCTATCCTTAAATGTTTCAAAATGTCATAACACACGAATATATCTATTTTTTATTTTATTTTTTTATTTTTAAAAAGACAACTCCCGCATTAGGAATGTACATTCCTGTGTCGCGGGGATCTTTACAAACATACATGAAACGGACACAAAGTACACCCAGACTTAGAACAACGATTTATGGATCACACAAAGTGTTGTCCCATGTAGGATTTGAACCCACAACACTTGGCGCAGTAGGGAATGGTGTGGCAACCATTGAAACCACTAGGCCAACCGTGTAGTCAATATGCTATGCTAATATTATCTAGAGAAAGAATTTTTGTATGTTTGTAATGAATAAAGAAGGTAGTAGACCCACGCCGATTCCTACACACTACTCTTTTACAGAAGACCAACCGAAATTGACAGCAATCGTAATATCGTATTCTATTGGTGACTGCGAGACCAGAGGCTCAATGATACAAAAGTATCTACTGGTCCGTTTTCGTATAAATGATAAACATACTTAGCACTTTGTTGTAGTGTGATGCCCCTTCCTCCTCCGACCCTGACTTCCCCCGGCGTGCTCACCCCCCGATAGCAACACGAGAGCACCAACAACTCACACCAACTGTTGATCAGCAGACAGATTTGATCGTCGATCTGTAAGGAAAAAAACAAAGATAAAATGATAGAGCTTCTCTCAAATCTAGAATTTAGTGCTTTGGTGCGTCGAAAGTTCTTTAACTTTATTCAGACGCCCAGTTATAAATTACTATCCCACTGCGTTCTAGTGGTCAGTAAATCTGTTATTTACTTCTCTGTTTGGATAACATGCCATATATAAGTATACCCCGTCACACGAAAGAAGTCCTGCGGCGATAAATGGAACTAATGTGACAGGCCGGCCATGTTGGTTATTGAATCGTAAGAGGTGGCTACAGTTATGATTTCTTTAATAAATAATATATTACTGAGATTTACAAACATGGGTAGTTAAAACATCGTTTAGAAATTCTAGCTTTGAGTTGAGAACGATGTTAGTCACTTTAAGAGAAACAACTAAAGAAAATTTCTTTACAACTTTGCTTCTTTACAGTTTCATAGAAAATCTCAAGTTTATTTAAATGAAGTGATGATATCCCCATTGGTTAGTCATTAATGCAAATTATTGTTACTTACCGATATATTTTTAAACAGTGGCAAGCTCTTGCACCATTTGACAATCTTGTACAATCTGTGGTCGGCAATGTTGCACAGATCGGCCAAGAAGTCTGGGCTGGAGTTGTGTGCGGTGATACCGCTCGCGGCTAAGAGAGGGTTGGCAGAGGGACTGCCCGTGGATTTGCCCAACCGACTGAGTTCCGACTCGTTGTATTGCCATAGATGTTCCACGTCCATTATTTCCTACAAAATATAAATTTTCGTTCAATATATCCTACTAATATTATAAACTCGAAAGCTTGTATGGATGGATATTTGTTACTCATTCACGTAAAACCTACTCAACGGATTTGGATGAAACTTTACAGTAATATAGCTGATACATCAGAATAACACATAAGCTACTATTTTCCGCGATAACCGACATATACACGGGCCATAACCGCCGCGGGCATAAACTAATAGGGATATAATAATAGGCTTTCTCGTTAGATTTCAAAGTAGTACTAAATAATAATAAATAAATAAATATTTCGGACATCTAACACACAACGCCATCTAGTCCCAATCTAAGCAGAGCTTGTATTATGGGTACTAGATAACTGATATTAATACATAAATACATTTTTTTTACATAGAAAACACCCAAACTCCGAAACAAATATTTGCAGATCATACAAACATTTGGTCCGACCCAGGATTCGAACCCGAGACCTCATGGACAGCAGTCGCGTACGCCACCACCGCGCCACCGAGGTACTCATTCACTACTATTACTAGATGCACTAATTAAGTGGCAAAATTGTGAACTTTAGTTAATAGTTTTAAGAGGCGCGGCTGCAGACTAAAATTTTAGGGGGGTCACTAATAATCAATTTGAGTAAATTAGGCTTTGTTGCACAATACAGAATTAAATTGCACACATTAACAACAAATGGATATCTTTTGTTTTATTGGTAAATCTATTGGGATAAAATATGAGACGTCTGGGACAATCTCTGGATGAATATTTAGAGAGCTAACACCGTGTTACACGAAGGGCGGGTGTAGGACTATCGACGTCGGTCTAATAAGTAAAACTTTTAATTACTTATCTCTATTCTTATTGAAAAAACATGGTAACCGACACAAAAAATCAGGTTCTAGTAGCAATTGGATTAAATTACACGTGTACAGGTTTGGGAGGGGGGGGATCATGTTCTCTGTTACCTGCCCCCTTCCCCTCGATAAGATCGCGCCTGAATCTAAATGACTTAATAATAAACCTGATATAGCACTTGAATTGGTTGATAAAAAGATAAAAAAAATAGTCAAAAAACAGAAATAAAAGTATTTCTTTACCTGCAATAATGGCGGTATATCTGGCGTTACTTGGCTGTTACTCGATTCTCCTCGGCTGCTGTAAGACCCAGGACCGTTTACCTATTTATAATGTTTACATATTAAAATTATTATTCTTATTAAAAAAATATATAATGAATTGGTGACGTCTTGGCTGAGATGATAATGGTGATGATTGTAATTTTTTTTTTCTTTTCTTTTTAAAAAGACAACTCCCGCATTAGGAATATACATTCCTGTGTCGCGGGGATCTTTACAAACATACATGAAACGAAAACAAAGTACACCCAGACTTAGAACAACAATTTATGGATCACACAAAGTGTTGTCCCATGTAGGATTTGAACCCACAACACTTGGCGCAGTAGGAAGTGGCGTGGCGACCACTGAAACCACTAGGCCAATCATGTAGTCAATGTTATTTGTATGTAATGTATAAGTAATGTTATTAATATCTTGTTTCTGACACAAAAACTTAATTCATATTAAGTTATAAATTACCCGCTAAAAAGATATGTAGCAGTATATGACTAAATTTTGTACTCAAAAATAACAGAAGCACGTCTAGGAAATCGATAAACAGATCATTAAAGTATCTACAGCCATGGCTACTTCTTCAACTATATACACATATAGCTAGAAGTGAGGACATTTATTTATAAAATGACTCTCTCTACACACATATGAGGACATTTATTTGTAAAATGACTTTATCTACTCACATAAGTGATCTTATTATTGATAGCAAGACCCATATAAAATGACAAACAAATATTGTACTTATTGCCGAGTAGTTAAGGTCGAGAATAAATGGTACATACGCAAGTGAGGCTTGACGCGTGCCGCAGTGTGGTGGGCGCGTGCGCTGACAACAAGGAGCCAGTGGACGCGGCCCCCGATAGGGTATACGAGCACTGGTACGTAGATCGACCCCCACGGGTTCTGTCCTCGCGAATCGCTGTAAATAATACAAATGTTTTAATTAGCATCTTCTAAGCAACATTATAATTTTTTTAGAAAGGGAAAGATGTTGAATTTTATGCTTAAACTATAAAGTGTTATAACACTTTGTGTAAATACCAATAAGTCACTGAAAGTACCTCATGGCCGCACATTTTAACTCCTTTTATTGCAAAAAAGCATAAGTACTTATGTTTTACTTACTACTTATGAAAGGCGCTCATAGCCCAGTTGCACTCGGTGCTTAGAAACAATAATCGAGGATAAGCAACGATGGCGCGGTCAGTACCTGGATGGGTGACCGCTGGTGGCATGTTACCATGAGCGTCTCCGTGATTCGGAGGTCACGTTAAGCAGTCGGTCCCGGTTGTTATCATACGATAACAATCGTGAAGCTTAGTTGGAGGCCTTCGGGCGGCTTAAAAACATCCAACGGCAAGATTTACGTAGCCACAACGTATTCTTGCCAGTCCCCAACCCGCACTTGGCCAGCGTGGGGACGTATGGCCTTAACCCTCTCCTGAGAGGAGACCCGAGCCCAGCAGTGGGACATTATGGGTTGTTGTTTTTTGTTATGACTGGTCGCCACCTTTATTTACATTTAAAGTGCATTAGTGTTTACAAAAGAAAAACAGTAATAAATAAAGAGCAAAACTTCTTATTTTTTTAATATTTCTTCCATAAAGTGAACACTGAAACTGAAAAAAAAAACAAAAAATAAATATCGATGTCTCAAAAAAACGTACCTTCAAGCTTCATTCCACATCCCAGACACTTGTCAAATCGACAAGCTGGACATTTCTTTCTGGTAGTGACGGTGACCGGACAGTTCCCGCCTCTTAGGCACATGTAATTCTTCCTGTTCTGTACAGTTCGTTTGAAGAAGCCTTTGCAGGATTCGCACGAAAAAATTCCGTAGTGGAAACCGCTGATTTTGTCACCACAAATCGGACACGGACTGGGGGTAGAAGATGTAAAATTATTACTATTATTGTCATATAACACACAAACGTCAGTTGACGACAACGAGGATAGCAACCATATTAGCGCCATCTATTAATTCGACATTGAAAACTCATTTGATTTGGCGCTAAATTTAAAAGTGAGCCGTCAGTTGAGTAGTAAGCATCGCATTTCCTGAAGTAAATGGCACATTAAAGAAATTACCGAATTTATTTATTTTCACTTCAAAATAACTATCATTACATGTGTAGCCCAATGCGACAGTATTAGTATATTATCTACCTATTTATAATAATATATTTGTTAACATATTTAAGAATTATCATATCGTGATCGCTTTTTCAGTGTTATGAAAAATGTTTCGCTATGTTTACTTTCTCCTAAAATTATTTAAAATATGAAAGCCTGTATTACCTATTTATAAGCTGTTGTCTGCTGATGCCCTGGTGATGATGAAGCCTATCGTCGGGAGCGTCAGGTTCGTCGTCATGCACTGTGTCGTATGCTGCCGGCGCTTCACGATATAAAAGCCCTGGGTGACGACCCTGAATTAAACAAAAATTACAATTATTAGTGAGACGCAAAGTCGACAATGGGTTGTCAAATGATCTATCATTAGGTAGGCCATTACCTACAGCATTATATATAAATGTATTATAAATTAAATAGTAAATGTATATACATCTACACTTCAAGGTGTCTTGAAGTATCGGTTGCCTCAAAATTTCTTAGCGTTTCGAGGTCTTGAATAAAGAGTTATCTTCGTTCTAAAACTTTACTCATAAATGCTGGGACTTTAGATTTTGATATTTTCAAGTATAACTGGAATATAATACCTGTACTGGAGAGTGTGTAGGCGAGAACTCTGAGCTATACGAGTAACAGGAAGAGTGTGAAGCATCACTATTGTTGCGCGACAATGATGGTGTGTAGTGGCGAGACGCTCGTGGACTAGCTGAAGGGCTGCTGTATACGCTGGATAGTAAATAAAACAGATGTTTAATTTCTTAGATTGAAAAAAATTAGGTAGTTAGTACCTAACTAACTTTATGGTTAAAAAAATAATAATCTGTATATTCAGTTCAAGTGATCTTTAGACTCTTGCCTCTGTCGGCCAAGACTTGACTACCTGAAGTCTGGAGCAGCTATATGTCTCAAGTGAAAAATAAATGAAAACGTTACTTTTAAAACCTTCAAAATGTTTCATTTTTCTTGAATATTGTTAATTTCTATTATATCTCTATTTATTATTATGCAAATAACCATTAAATTTTTCTAAAATAAATTATCTAAGTTCGTCATTATCATTATTACAGTTATTGCATGTTTACACATCGACTTTTGGGATAGATTACCATAGTCTTGCACCACTTTGACTCAACAATCGGCTTATTTACAAGGGTAAGGTTTAAAGACTAATAGGGTTTTGTCTTTCTTATCTTTTTACTTTCTAAAAAATGAACAACTATTTTTAAGTAACGGCAAAAGTATTATAATTTAAACTTACCTGTGTGTATACATTGAGTGTACAGCAGAATCAGTACTGGCACTGGATTGGACGCGAGGTAGTCGGCCAAGGAGCGGTGATCCGTGTAAAGCACCAATTAACTTGTCCATGCCTACAGACTGCTCGCATTTTAGCTCTGTGGTTTGAAGAAAAATACATTATTAGATGTTTATAAAATTGATAAATTTAGTAGGAAAAAAATCCGATTTTAATTTTGTTTGTGACGTCACGTCGCAGACGCGACGTCATCATTTGTCAACCAGAGTCAATTATAACTCTTAAAAATAGTAAAGTTATCGTCGATTATATCTGGAGAAAGTGACCTTTATACATAAGTGACGTAACTCGCTCTGATCGGTGTTCAATTTAACATGGTGGATTGCTGTATTTTGTAGCTTTTGCAGGTTTTATTTTTGTAATCTGACTCTAAATATGAAAATAAATACGATTTTTATATTCAATGAACCCCATTTCATTGGATAACACATAATTTTAGTGGTTCTTGGTTACTGTCATCGTGCCTATTTTGGACAGTATCAATACAACTGAGGGTAGTTGTATAGATGCTGTCGAAAAATAGCTTAAAAATATAATTGGTAATATACTAATATACATATATATAACTAATATTATAAATTCGAAAGTAACTCTGTTTGTTATGCTTTCGCAGTTTAACGGATTTCAATTGAGAAAGAAATTTGTACTTAAGGAAGGACAGGGCTACTTTTTGCCGAGATAACAGACATAAATGCGGGAGAAAACGTAATCAAAAGCTAGTATTGTAAAGATTTAGATTTATATAACTTACCGGATAGCTGGTTCTCCTTCTTTATAGTTAGATTATGGACCTGGTCTAGAGCTGTGTGCGGCATTGGAACCGAACCTTGGTCACTCAACGCCAATGACTTTGCACTGCTTGTAGGTGAGGATGGCCTTCTCGGTAGCGACAGCGATGTAGCGTCTGTTAGTACTGATATCTGAAATACATAAATAAAATAATATTAAAGGTCAGGTTCAGACAAGGTCAATTACTACAGCTATGTCGCTTCCACATTATCATCTCAGCAAAAAGTCATCACTCCTGGACATCAGTTCCCCAAGGTTCGCCAAAATAACCAATCCCTTCTAGTCTCTTAGTGATATTAATTTACACATAAGGCTAACTGGAACTAGGCAGAGCATTGAACCATGGTAATTTGAGTGAAAACATATTTTTTTTTACCCAGCGAACTTCGTACTGCCACTTCTAAAGTTTCCGAAAACTTTTTTTATAAAAAGTAAAAACGTCGAAAGAAAATATAACCCTTCCGTTTTCCTTATAATTTTCTTCTTTAATTACAAACCTTGTCCTGGCAGTAGCAAACGCATAACAAGAAAGAATCATCCACTTTGGTGCAGACAATCGGAAGATACGCGCGTACATACATTTTGGTGATTTATTTTTAATCATATAGATATACCTATAGAAGTCCATTCGCTTAGATACGGTCGCTTTGATCGCGTCGATGATTTGTAAGTTAACGCCGAAGCAGTTTAGTAAATGGTTGTATTTGTTGGCTCTTCTAACGCGTAAACTGAATATGTTTTAATAAAGACTGAAAGAAGATGAGATGTATTTACTTTTTATGTTATTTTCTTTATTACCTAGGGAAGCATCTAAATTGTAAAAATTAAGATATTCATATTTCACAACAAAAACTATAATTACGTGTGGGTGTACAAACACTATCTAAACGAATGGACTATACATGATCAGATAGACAAACAAATTATAGTTTTCATAACACAATTATTCATACCGAATGATATATGGACTTATGATCTCCAGCTTCTCAGTCAAGATTACTGACAACTCAATATATTAGTATAGGTACATACCCTGTTCATACTAAGACTCCTCTGGTGCGGTTGTAGAGGCGCGCTGTACTTCAAATCTAACACCCGTTCATCCACAGCTTGGAAGCCATCGTTTTTATGTGGTTCTGTCTTGATTGTCACATTTCGAAGAGTGTCGATGGAATCTCGTGACGATTGGAGATCCAAGGAGCTGCTGTTTTCGTCTACGATAAATAAAAACATTGTAAGAAGAAAAAATGTTATGAATATTGCTTTAAACATTAAAGAAGAAGCTCTGAGCTTTAATTATGTTTCTATAGAAAACCCTAATCTACTTCGTGCACGTAATCTAATTGGGTGGTCAAATTAATTTGTTTAACACCCTTGGTAGCGCAGCGGTAGTGTATGCGACTGCTGTGCCTTAGGTTTCGGGATCGACAAAATAAATAGATAGACAAAATATTTGTATTTGTAAATATTCATATCAGCTGTCTAACAGTCAGAGAGTAGTGTTAAAATCAGTAGCTCACGACCGAACGCGATGGTGGAATGCTGTGGACGCCCTCTTTCCCATCTAGGAGATATGGAACTACAAGTTAAATAAGCAACCTTTTGAAAATATTCTTTTGCGTCTTTTATTTTATTTTAAAAGGACAACAACAGCCGTACAAATAAATTCTGTGTCGCAGGAGCTTTATGTACATAAATTAAAAAGAGAAGACCCATAACAACAGTTTGTCGATCAACGAAGTGTTATTCCATGAGGGGATCGAACCACAACACTCAAGGCCTAGTACCTTCACCCCCGCCTGCCCACGTCCCCATACAAAGCGCCGAGATGATGGCTTAAATCACCATTCATTCATGCACCTGGTCATTCTGATTGCACGGGATTTACTTTAAAAAAAAAACTTGGAGAAATGTTATAAATATATTGGGCCAGGCTTACTTACCGTTATTGACACTGGTGTCTATGACCATTTCGGAGTCTGATAGTTCACCCTCCCAAGACATGGGCCGCTCGCGTTCATTATTCGGCAGTTCGCAGTGCGTCCCGCTCGCTGATCGTTTCTTTTTATTACGCATGTTAACCTGAAAACCCAATAATTGTGTGTTTAGTCTTTGGTATCTAGCTATCTGCTGGGTGCGCGATGACAGCGCCAACTAGCGGTTACTATTACGGCGCACTTTGAAATGTCAAATGGCTGGTTGACTTCACGAAGAGTAAGTACCTAAATAAACAAATAATTTCAATGAAATGTCGTAATTTAAATATAAGCTATTCGATCACGTGAATGTATAGTGTCAATATTTTTTATTTCCTGTCTAAAATGGCATGAAATCAATAAATTTTAAATAATACACACGGACTTTCTCATTGTTAACTTCCCGAAAAGTAAGTACCTGAACAATAATAAACAATTAATAATAACAAATTTAATTGAATAATGCATTGCATATTTTGTAGACGATCATTTATGACTTTATTGTCATTAATAATGTAGCTTTTTTTGTATTTTTAGTAAACACGGCTAAATTAATTATAAAACTGGATTCCGAATAAGTTTCAATCAAGTATTTCTTTGTTTTGTTTTTCTATTATTGAAAACATTTTGTCGTTTATGTAATGAAGGTTCACCAATATTAACTAGTATTCCTGTTTTTTTAATAAAAAGCGTCATGAAATCAAAATTTTATAATTATCACTGAAGTTAACTGCAACTCAAAGAAATATTAATAAGTGTATAGTTAAAAAATACAACAATTTCTAATACTTTTACCCAGACATGTAATTATCTTATTTATTATTCTTTCTTATACTTAGACCACTCTTAAGATATCCAAACGTTGAATAGGGGTGACCACACTCCGTGTTTGTAAATTTGTCACCTCAAGAAAAGTATTTAATGGATAAATCGTTTAGAAGTTACTGTATTACCTCGTATTGATGTTGTGAGAAGTCGATTTTGGAGATCTCGGCGTCAGTAGAGTCTTCATCATGAGGCTCTGAAGATACACTGATACGGACCCCGCTTGAGCTGTACGAGAATTGACCTGAAATATAAATAAAATAAGCCAGTTAGGGCGATGTTTGACAGAATTGTAAGGAAAGGAATAATAGCTTTATTTACTGCCTCGGCAGCGGAGTATTAGTGTATGCGACCACTGTGCTGAGAATTCGGGGTCGATTCCCAGATCGTACCAAATCTTTGAATGAGCTGCAAATGATTGTTTCGTAGTTTTCTATGTATAACATGTATGTATTGAAAGTGTATGAGTATTCTATCAGTCAATTTAACTTATACAATAGTACAGCTGTGCTTACTTTGAGGCTAGATGGCGTTGCGTGTCTGGTGTCCAAAAAAAGTTAATAGTATTTATATTTATTTAAAGCCACTTAATTTTATTTGTTTTTGTTATGTTTTTAAGTAATGAAATTGTCTTCCAAGTTACCTAGTGGAAAGAAACAATAGAGGAGTGTTTGCGTGTGATAATTCTATTATCTATTCTTTTTAAACATTATACCATTACAATATCGAGCTCCAGACCTTCAGGATGGCCTATAGACCAAATCTATTTATGATTCATGGGAATATAATCATCATTTGGTTGAAACGAGTCTGAATAAGGTTGCCTGGAAGAAATTGCTTTTTAGCGATAAGGCCGCCTTTTGTACACGGTGATTCAATTGATGTATTATGTAAACTATATATTTATGTAAACTGTTATGTCTATTGTACAATAAAGTGTATTCTATTCTATTCTAAAGGTGCTCATAGCCCAGTTGCACTCGGTGATTAGAAACAATCATCGAGGGTAAACAACGATGGCGCGGTCAGTACCTGGATGGGTGACCGCTGGTGGCATGTTACCATGAGCGTCTCCGTGATTCAGAGGTCACGTTGAGCAGTCGGTCCCGGTTGTTATCATACGATAACAGTCGTGAAGCTTAGTTTAAAAACATCCAACGGCAAGATTTACGTAGCCACAACGTATTCTTGCCAGTCCCCAACCCGCACTTGGCCAGCGTGGGGACGTATGGCCTTAACCCTCTCCTGAGAGGAGACCCGAGCCCAGCAATGGGACATTATGGGTTGTTGTTTATGTTTGTTTGTTTGAGTCTGAATAATATAGAACATATTATCCATTCAGTCACACAAGAGACCAAAAAAAAGACTCTTTTTCGGCTAGTAAAATATACATATGTATGATACGGTTTGCTATCTAATCGCTGGCTTATTATATTATACCATAAACAAGAACACTATTGTGTATATTGGTACACGTGAAATAGACTCGCTGATCTCTTTTTTTTCTTAAATAAGCCTGCCAAAGGACTACCCTGCCTAATAGAAAGCATGAGGAAAAATCAAGTGTAGTGGCATCGATTCCATACAATTTCAATAGCTATTCTAATTCTATACAAAAAATCATGAGACAAGGAAGAAAAATCGAGAGTTGCTACCCCCTCCCCTTCACCTGTACTCAGTTGGATAGCTTACAAGTGACGGCATATTGCTGAAAGTTTTTGTTTTATGCCCTTGTACATTTCTAAAAAGGTCTCCTGGTGGTTTACATGATGCATAAATTTTCGACACGAGCCCGTAGTCTAAAAGTTGGTCTATCACTGTGTATTCTGGATGTGTTGAATACGTTAGGGTTATTTATTATCTCTAAAGTCACAATAGTATTGGAATCATCCCATAACTCGTTCACTTTGTTAGGGGTTGATTATTTAGTTAACATTCGAGCCCCTTAAATTTTAGAGACGTCTAAGCACTTAGGCAGTCTCTAAAGGATAATGAAATCGAAAATATCGCTAAGGATTACCTAAGTCTTTATAGGTGGCCCCTAAAATTTAATGAAATCGAAAATATCGCTAAGGGTTACCTAAGTCTTTATAAGTGGTCCCTAAAATTTAAGTGGAGTTGGTGAAAACCGTCAACAGTATCATAAATGTTGAGATATGTTCAGATGTAATTGATTCTAAATGTAAACAATTTGAAATCTTCTTACAGATGTGTTTTAAACTTTGTGTGACTGTAGTATCTATTTAGGCATGTGTAGTTTCTCCTGAGTAGGTATGTGTGTAACGCATTTTCTATCTGGTTAGTAATCAAATAGATCCCTTCCGTTCGGCATTATAGCAAATTTACGTTACACATTTCACGTAGGCAATTAATAGATAAGAATTATATCAATGTAAGTTTATCATTTTTGTATAAATAACATACGCTAAATTTATTACGCACGCATATCAGTATAATCGGTTATAGTGCACGTGTAAGTTAATTTGTACTTAGATGTTTAGAACTTTAACAACCGAATAAAAATACCGAACGAAATACATACATAATACATGCATGTTTAAGATAAATTGCACCCATACACAACAAAATACAATCATGCTCATAACACATATTTTTTTAGCCGAGAATCGAACCCAGAACCTTTGGCACCTGGCACAGCAGTCACGATTACCAGCAAGCCAATAAATTATTTTTCAGCAATAAACTTAGTCAAAATTAAAAATAGCTGTATTTAAGCAAAGCCAGAAAATCGGGATTTAAAAAATTGTTGCTGTTGGTTTATATATTGTAGTTCCTAATCACACCGAAACTTTTCAATAATTGAAGTTCAAAATATGCATAATTTGAGTTTTTTTTTTCTTAAAAGACAACTCCCGCATTAGGAATATAGGAATATACATTCCTGTGCCACGGGGATCTTTACAAATATACATGAAATGGACACAAAAAACAACCCAGACTTAGAACAACAATTTATGGATCACACAAAGTATTGTCCCATGTAGGATTTGAACCCACATTTGGCGCAGTAGGAAGCAGTGTGGCGACCACTAAAACCACTAGGCCAACCGTGTAGTCTTGAGGTACGGCATTGACTGTTTTTTATCACGAAAATAGATAAGAGGCATTAATTGTTTCTTCACTTAATTTGTGGCTAGCACTATATAGCTAACACGGCCGACATCGACTTACTTAGTCTCTCTAAAAGGATTTTTTTTTCCATTTTTGCAACATTTTTATTGATAATAAGGTGCTGGTTACATTTATCGGGGCGCAGTTTTCTCTTCCTACGAAGCTGTTATGCTCCTGAAATAGACCATTGCACCTGTTCCCGACCGAATAAGAGACTTTGGCGGTGTGAACCAGGGACGGGACAGCGGGCCGCTAAAGAAAGAAGACCTCTGGTGGATTGATTACTGCGGTATAAGCGATGGCATAGAGTCATGGTTGCATAAAACTGCAGTGGGGTTGCCACGACGGGATTGAGAGAAGAAATATTTCCCACGGGACAGGGTCTGATAAGGCATTCCGTCGTTTTGGGGAGGACCTGAAAGCGTATGGTCCGGGTCCTTTTAGAGCAGGGTATTAGAGGTCGACCATCGGAGTGGTTTTTAGCAGAGATCGAAGCAAGAGAATTTTACCAAAGGATTTTATATAGCATGTCACTTTAGACAGGCTTTAGGTTTAACAATTAGGTATATGTTGTAATACCTCCTTATCAAAAAACAATTAAACAGGAAATGTTAAATTGCGCGACCAAAAAATTAAGGACTCTTGTTTGAATTCAATATTTTAGAAAAAATTGCATAACAATGCAAAACTTTTCCATGGAAAGTGACGAAACGTGACGAATAAAATAATATTCAAATTGCTTGTAGTATAAAAAACTTGGCAACATTCAAGTAGTTATTATATATCATAGTACAAATCCGGTCTCCCGTCCTTGGATTTGAATTAATCATGGAAAAATTAAACGGTTAGCCGCCATGTTCGTGCACACGAAAACAGAACTGTAGATAATCGTGCCAATTCTACTGCTAACTAATATTTTTCTTTATGATAGCCACAATTGTGACATATTTCGTAAATTCTATATTTTTACACTGTGGTATTGAGTGGAATATCCCCGAGATATAAGTAAGTTTGCTTTGACTGGAGTGTATTTATTTAAAGTAAACAAACATAGATATTGTCCGCGTAGTGACGGGTAAAGAATATGCAGACTCACCACCCCTATTCATCCCTTGGGTGTCGTAAGAGGCGTCTAAGAGACAAGACTATGTAAAACATGCAAAGAGAAAGAAATTCTTTTTTTTACGTGTGGAAACCACCTCGGGCCTTCACCCCACCGGGGTTTGCGGCGGGGTGGTGTGTCGGAATCGAACCGACTTAAACCACACGGTGTGCTACTCTGCGCCTGAGACGGGAGGTATCCGGGAACCGCTTTCTTACGACCCAGCACCTGCCCGCACTGAAGCGGGCACCATCTGCTGGTAAGACTCTCAATTTAGGCGATTTACGGCACACACGTACGTCGCCTCCTCGCGGCTGGCCTCTGAAGCGGATGGAAGGGAAACCCCGTCTCGACCACCCGCGGCCGAACTCAGGGCGGCTTGATGCGCTGATAGGCGCAATAGGAGAAAGAGAAAGAAATCGTGTGCGTGAAATAGTAAGCCTCCTTTTTAAAGGGAGACCTATGTCCAGTCGACTGTTTAAGGCTGTTGATAATGATGAACCATATACAATCACATCACATCAACTCTTATAATAGTCCACTGCCAGACATAGGGCTTTCCATAGGAAAGATTTGGTAATATTTATACCACGTAGGAAATACGGGTAGATTAGGGTTACTGATTACTTTTCCTGTAGTGCAGTGTAATTTTGCTGAATTGTTGGCGCCCTTGATCGGGATTCTTACGACACCCACGGAATGACGAGGGCGGCACTTCTTACCGTTACCACAAGGAGACAATATACCTATCTATGTAAATTCTACATGTAGGTGTTTTGTATTTTATAAACAATATAGCTGATTCAGACAGTCCCGACTGCGTATACTATTGCCCATACCGTGATGCCAGAAGCTAACCTTGATAATAATGGGCTATCTAATACTGAAATATTTTTCAAATCGGACCAGTAGTTCCTAGGATTATCGCGTTCAACCAAACAAACTCTTCAGCTTTATATTATTATTATTTTAATATATTTGTTATGTACTTTCTTAAATTTGCATTTACAGTTTAGATTTAATTGAACATAACTCAAACAATGACAAATAGCACATGTCGTAAAGTTATACTTTTGATTTAAAAAAAATTACTATGTCCAAAAAAAATACATAGTCATTATTTTGAATTAATGATATGAATAAAATAATGAAAATGTTAACAATAACAAGCTATTTAACAAAACAATGACAGATAATTCGTTAAATCTAAATAGTGATTTATCTACGGCATTCCAAATATCTCATTAGATTCTAATAAAATAACAAATAAAGTTAACGATGGAGGATGTTACAGGATAAACTTTAATGACTTAATATATCGTGTCAATAATAATCTTTTAATAGAAAGGAATCAACAGATTTGAAGAAAATAACCATTGATTGTTTACATCGACTTAACTCTGCAATATTGTTTTAAATTAAGTAGAGATATGAAATAAATCCTTACCATTACTTATATCTGATCCTGACATGCTGATTGTGGTGACAGAAACGTGTCCCCCCTCCACCTTCACCGCCTCTCCTTCACTGGTCATTGCGGTATTCATCACCAATCAACACTATCACATCACCATTCGGCTATCGATATCTTTTACCGTTTTTTTTTACTATCACTACACTAATAAAGCACCAAACACACGAATATATTCGTCTATGGTAAATTTTTCCAAAAATACTGTTCATAAATTTTTAAAAATTATGTCTTTTCCGCATAATGTTTTTAATGTATAAAAATTTCTAAACGTAGCATCATCTAACGTCGCCTCTCATTGTTAAGGCAACTTTTTGATTCAGTCTTGCGATGTCCGTGTCCCGTTTACATATTTTCTTAGCAGAATGCAAGTTAAAAGACCAGGATGTCTGCGTTCGAGTCACATGTGAATGGGCAGGTGCACGGCCAGATGATAAAACCCGCATCTTGGGTAACCTGAAAAGAAAAAAATCATAAGCTGTCTGTTTTCATGACACAACTCTTGGTAATATTTCTAACACAATCCAAGTCTCACCAAAATCAATCAGTAAATAAGTCGCTACATGGACGCATGAATTTTATAAATTGAAAAAAAAATACACTGATACCGACAACACAATGATCGCGTGCGAATCTGTTCGAATTTAGAATGAAGTGTGGAGTGTCGTGTCGTCGCCGTTTCGAAACAGTGTTTGTGTACATGTACGAGACGCAGACGCGTCGCGCGGCCTTGCGAACGCGCATAGTGCTGCGCGATAAATACGTGGTGTTATTATCGATACGCCACTCGACCCCTCGTGTCATTGGCATTCTGTTTACGAGGGCGAAGCTCGGTCGCGATAGCGACGACACACGTCATACTTACATATTGAATGAATTGCCGTTTCGACTTGACTTTTTTGATAATGATAACCTTTGCAATATTTTACACAACAAGGGATCAGGGTTCTTATTAACCACCGAGTTAGTCATAATCTCAACGAGCTTCCGGGTCATACAGCAAATGCCAAACAAATATTGAACTTTATTTTATCGCTATCAGAAAATTGGCATAGTTGCTCAGATTACACAGTTATCGATAAAACCAGTCACTAGCATAATTCAAAGAAGGGAGTGGGGAGGGGCGTAGTGCGGCCTTCACGGAGCCGGTTGTAGCGACCGGCCGGCCGCCAGCATTTCGCCTTTCGCGCGCGGGACTGGTCCGCCGCTCCCAATAATGAGTCGCGCCAACACACTACAACTTGATAATGGTCGAGATGAGTGTATTATGTACAGATCTGAGTAGTTAACTTCGGAACCTATTGCATACGGGACAATACAGACTAGTGTGAGTCACAATTTACCGTTGACGCGAAAGCAAACCATACTGTACAGAGTATAGTATCCATTTGATTTGAGATCATAAATCAAATAGAATGTATTAAGCATTGAAATATTTCGATGCAAACATACATTTAGAACAAGGATAGATCAGTCAGTACTGTCTGGCGGACCAATTAGAATCCAATAAAGTCCCTTGCCCCCAGACATTTGTCAGTTATCGCTATCAGACACTCAGACAGCGGTGCAGTTGTCTTGGCAACGTAATTAATTGCCAATTACACAACGTAAAACATGTCTAGTTACAGCATTACCGTTGTATGGAAACAGTTATGGTCGTGCCTTTTGTTATGTTACTCAAACTTTACTCATACTTTATTGTTAGTATTATTCATCTATTGGTCATATTTTCATGCTGGTTCATTACTCTTAACTCCGTACAAAGAAAACACGAACTTAAAAATTAAACGTGTTTTTTCCGTAATTAAATTTATTTATCATAAACACGGTTTGGTCTCTTTCTTATATTATTAAAATTTGGATTAAGAGTGAGACGACAATAATTTTTGTGTCCTAATAAAAGGAGTTCATCCGCACGCAAGATGGCGTCATCGTGGCCTAGACAAGGCCGAGCGGTCATTTGTACGATACGCCAGACGAGTTGCTTTGTCTGCCACCTATTTATGGACTGTCTATTCAACGTGGTAGCTTTTAAAGTAGCTCGGAAATCATTATTTCATGTCCGGAAACATCCACATAACATTTTATATTAATTTAAATCATTAATATTTATACTTGTTATAATATTTATAGAGAATATGATGATTTTTAAATCTAAAAAATTAATTCAGAAACTGGTTAGGTATATTTAAAACGCCAGAATTGAAGTTTGATAATCTTGCACAACTATTTGCAAACAAAAATGGTGCAGCAAGATAGTGAAATAATAATACTCTGACAGATATATCGTTGGCTTTCCTCAGCAAAATGTTACTCAATTGCTAGCGGTTTCAGAAATACTCGAGTAAATAGGAAAATCGGTTTAGTATTTTTTAGGCACTTGACAACTTCAAACCATGTTAAAATATTTTACAGTTACAAAGATTTTTAATAGTAATAAGAACAAATAACAATTAGTAGAAGAAGATAATTAAACAGAAATGTTATTTATAGGCTGAGTGAAGTAATGTCCTTGCTTTGTTGTAATAACTTATCGATAAGAGTGCGGGAGACGAGGCGTCGACCGATAATTATCTTAAGGTCACACCACTATCTATGACGTATGTTAAATGCCATGCATTCTGATAGTGATGGAAGGTTATACGATACAGGTGTTTATTCTAAATTATAGTAATCATTGATAAAGTATAGATTTTATCGATGATAACTTTGAAATGTGAAATTAACATTCTAAGCCGTAACTTTACGGGTTTTATGAGTTTATTACACAGCTTTTGCTTTTTTAATAAGTAGGCAAACAATCAAATTGGTCACCGAATGGTTATTGACTACCGCCTCCCATGGACACCTGCAATTCAAGAGTTACAAATAATGATAAATACAAACTGCCCAAAACCAGAGATGTTAGGGCCCTTTGGGTGAGGCCCTCCATCAGCAGTGGACGACGATAGGCTGAAGTAAGTGAAGTAACATACAGGGAGAGGCTGTTTGGTTGGTTACTTGACCCACGCGGTAAAAAGTAACGAAAGGATTCATAACATGGTTTCCATCGTCAGCACACTATTATTTAGCATTAGATTTTGAAGCTCCTTGTTATGTATACAGTATTTGGAAGTTTGCAACACTAGGATCTTATTAGATTTTTCGATTAATCTAGAATTGTGGCAGTTATAAAATTAAAGTTAATGCAATATATATATATTAATTAGTTTAATAAATGCACGGATACATTTGACCTTTATATCGCATACGATTTCATAGAAAACAGATGTCATTATTGAATAGTCTGAAATTAAATTTTATGTGAGATACTTGTGCAATAATTATTTTTATTACAGTTGTAAAAAGACATTTTTTGTCGATTGAATTTAAACAAGAACACCGATTTAATTAAATAATTTCTGCACCTCTAAAGAGCAACCTTATCTGAAAGTACCATAAACTAATTTCTTTTTCTAAAATACGTGTAGAGAAACATGCAAAATAGTGCAATTGATATGGCTTATGAGATAAAAAAACAGTAATTTCATCTCTCAGAAGAAGTTGTGTATCAAAATCGTGACGAGGCAATTCTCTAACGCAAAATACCGTAGAGGAAAACTTGTACCTTGTGTTTAATTTCCAACATCCTTGACCCCGAGAGGTCGTGTATGGCTGAGTGCGACGCACCCTGCCTCCCACGCACTCAAATAGATGAGGTTAATACTCCCTAGCAAGTACTTGGCGAACTAGTAGTAGAACTAGCTTAGAGAACTAGAGATATTAGACCGTGTTTGTGAAGGTCAGAATTTACCGCAGAAACATCATCATTGCATTCATCAAGCAATTACACTGACTTGATCATTTCTAATGCAAAAAAGGTTTGATTCAATACAACTAGCTGTTTTCCTTATATGGTTTAAATCTTTTCTAGGGAATAGGGCTAAGCGAAAATCTTTTTATTCGAATTAAAGCAAAAAATCCTCTTATTTGATAAATTGTTTAAGACAAGTCAGTTTTAGAAATCATTTAAGGTAAGCATGCCTTAATTTCATCAAGCATGTTTTTGATGTTATAATACTTTTTTATATTTCACTAAGTTATCAAAATTTATGTAATATACGTTGTTAAAGCTTTTTACATCATTTGAAGAATAAAGAGATGTTTGAAATTACTGCACAGTTAGCCTAGTGGTATAAACGATCGCAATATCGCTTCCCACAGCTCCAAGTGTTGCGGGTTCAAATCCCACACAGAGACTAGTTGTTCTGACTGTCCGTTTCATATATATTAGTAAAGCCTCCCTCGACAAAGGTTTAATACAATATAAAATGTGTAAAAAGTATAAAAAAACGCAATTTATTACCGATTCTCATACAACCCAACGATTGAGCGCTAAAAGACGAGGGTTCAAACCTTAAAATAAATAACTTACATGCGTTCATTTCATCACCATCAGCCTATCGCACTCCACAGCTGGACATAGGCCTCTCCAATTACACGCCACTTGATTCAACCACTAGAAATTACTTATCGTTTAAAATACATGTAAATAAGATACTATATGTTATTAATAAGCTTCTGTAAACATAAATATTTATTGCGATATCATTTCAAGGCGATGGCTGGCACTAATTACAATTATTCAAACTTGACATAAAAACAATTGTAGGTACAACTGGTAATAAGTTTTTCGACCCGTATGGAAAAGTACTGATTTTTTAGGAGGCAAACTTTTTTCTGATGGTAAGCGATTACCGCCGCCCATGGACACCCGCAACACCAAGTGCGTTGTTGGCCTTTGAGGGATGGGGAGGAGGATGTGGGAAGAGGTTGAAATAGTGTATTTAATTTTGTGTAGACAGAAGTTTTTTAATATATAACTGTAAATTAATAAATTTAAATAATTATTCAACGTTATCAAGAACATATGTAGTATAGCTATAAAGATGTTCCGGATAATTGACATTGAATTATGTATAATTTGATAACTGACAAAATTTATTGACAAAGGAAACGTATAATGTTCGTTAATAAATAAAAACTAGAAAAAGTTCTTGATAAGACGACCACCTCGACCATGTCTTTCATTAATAAAATAATTTCTTAAGATTATAAACCCTCACACTAATCTCTATAAAAATCTATAAAAATAAATATTATTTCTGTCTGTTTGTAATATTAAAACTGTCTGTCGGTCTGTCTGTCTGTCTGTTTGTTCCGGCTAATCTCTGGAACGGATTTTGACGAGACTCTTACTGCCTGAAAGCTGATGCAATAAGGAGTAACATAGGCTACTTTTTCAAACTTGTTTTGCCGCGGTTTTACCCGCGGTTGTAAAGATACAACCATAACCGCGGGAACACCGCAGGACTCGGCTAGTCTTAAATAATCGTATATCTTTTATTTATCACTGGTATATTTTAGAAATATATACCGTTGCGCCGGGTCCGGTCAAAAATGTTGTTGGGTTTTTCTTATAAGGAATTGTTAATCAGGGCCCGGAATTTGAAAGTTGGCAGTGTTTCACACCCGTTCCTCGGAGAGCAGGTTAAGCCGTCGCGGTGTCAATCCCGGCTGACAACGTCTACGGCAATCGTCATGGTGAAGTCAGTGCCCTCAAATATACAGAAAACTAGTGCTATTTTTTAATAGTTCGCCCTCAGGGTGGCGGAGTACTTATGCTAGTCGTTCCATGTAAAAACTGACATTTAGGTAAAACCACTTGAACTAATAACCTGCCTCAAATAATCTTGGGAAAAATAAAGACTAGGATGATGATATTAAGAACATATGAGCTCCGGTTGATGCCAATAGGTTGATGCCCCGTATAGCATAAGTAACACTAAAATTGTTGTTGGTTAATTTGAGCGTTTGATATGCCTCTGTCTGGAAATAAAATCTTTAGCACAGCCTAAGTTTGAAGTTATACATGAACAATACATATAGTATTTAATGTAAAAATTATAAACACCGCAATGTTGAAATAATTACCCAAAATACCCAACTACTTAAAATGCTGCAGCGTTTAGCAACAGTTCAAATTAACTCCCAAAATAATTAAAGCAATTAACAGGCCACACTAAGTTTCAACAATTTGGTCATGTGTCACTAAATGACAAATAACTGACGCACTCATTAAAAGCTAAATGTCAAGATTTTACGTTCAAAAATAAACAATTTGATTGCCATTTCCAAAAAAAAAAAATAACAATTTGATATTTCACGTAAATAGCATACGATTTCCTATTGACTAAACAAGTTTGCTATGTAGAAATTAACAAGATATCCTTCACAATAGTGAAAAGTTTTTCGCCTACCTAAAAATTTTAATAACAATAAAACAGTTGTGAGTACAAACCTGCATGATCATTTGTACATGTTTTACTTAATGAATATTTTATTCATTAAATTAGTAAATAAAACTGTCTAGACTGTTCAACGTACGATTAGTCACAGAAGAAAGTGGACAGGAGGTGAACGGCTGATCTACGGCTGAGCCAACGGCCTGCCCTGAAGTAGCAACACAGTTGACACTGGCGCATGGTGGGGTAAGGCCGCGTACTATCCAAACGAGGAGGCGAACAGCAGAGCGATATTTACATGCCAATTAGGCGTTAGATCTATTTAAGTACATAGCTTTAAAGTTGAAAGAAATTTGAATCAGTTTTTTTTTTTTGGATTTCGATTCGTGAAGTATTTGCTTTATTTAATAGGCCTAAGATATATATATATATAGGCATGAGATTGTATATATAGGAGATATGAGCTATAATTTTTTGCAAGCGTTATAAAATACGTGTTATACATATGCAAGTAAATAATTATTATTCTGTACTTTGCAAACCGTTTTCTGTAAATTACCGGAGAATACATTACAGTTGCAAAACAATAACAGAATATTAATTTTAAAATGATATTTTGTACTTCTTCTTTTGATGAGATGGCAACCAGCCGGATCAGCTATTTCTGCCAATATCAAGTATTTAAAGTCTTCAATTCTAAGTCTTCGAGTTTTCAAGTCTTTGTCGTGATGGGATTAATGATAAAAATATAAAAAATGTGGATGACATGAAATGGGGACCGTCTTTCGCAAAAACAAAAAACGATCTGCTTTTAAAATGATATTTTGTAACTATCCGTGTGTCACTGACATGTCGTCTGTTAACGTGAGCCGTCACAAGTCTCACAGATATTAATGAACAATCTCTCGGAATCAAACGGCGCCGATCTTTACTGAAGACTATAACATCATCACTACACCGAAACTTTTCGTTTTCAAGGGTGTGGTTGTCCATAATTTTAAAACGCAAGAACTTTTTGCAAGACGAAAGCAAGACAATGCAAAGAGAAAGAATACTTGAAACAGACCGTTTACCCACCTTCTTTTGAACGAGAAGCCTATGAGCACTATTTATTGTATTTTTTACAGCATATTTTCATCCCAAAAAATAAACATACAGATAAAATTAATAAAAACGTGTCTTTTGTATTCAAAATATTGTACGACTCTTAAGTTCAGTTCCAAAAATAGTATATTATGGGTACGGTGTTTCTTTTTAGGTTTTTTTTTCAGTTAAAGGTTAACGATCAGAAGGTGGATAGACGCGAATTGATTTCATGCCAAAACTCACCATCTATTTGTACCTATTAGTACCTGGTCTACGTATGTCACAGAAGTCTTAAAAGTGTGAATCATTCAGTCATCTTCATTGTACACATGGACAAGGTTGATTGATATTGAAAGAGTCAATAAAAAGATTTAAATAAGCCTTGGGCTGTGTTATGTGCAGTTCTTATGTAGTTTCTAAACATTGGAGACACAATTTTATGATTATTTTTTTATTAATATTTATTTACATAAATACTAGTAATAAAAAACCAATAAACAAAAAAAAAACAAAAAGACGTAATTATTTCTAATATTTTTACGACTTTTTTTTACCGGCTTATGTAATTTTGAAATAGTGAAATATTTTTTTTTTTTTGGTATGTGGTGTTAAATTCTATATTTAGAGATAAAACAAACAAAGTTTCTGATATCGATTCAATATTCTAATGTAATAATAGGAATTAAACAATAGCGTAATATAATTTTGTAAGAATTTTCATACATTTAAATAGAACTTTCAATTGACAATTATAAAATTTTCTTGTTGCTTTTAGCCTTCGTTCTGATGCATGTCGCTTCCGCTTGCTATCACAGACGCAGTTTGAAATTTGCATTCAAGAATTTACGAATAAGATGATTTATATTTTACCAAAAAGGTTTTGCCTTCGTAATGTAATTGACGTTTTCTCTACCTGTATCTACTATTATGCATATACTGTTTTTCTGCCAAGGGTTTTATTTATTTATTCAGCTTTATTGGAAACCACTAAAGTAAAAAAAAGGTTTTAATCTACATAAATGGGGTGGTAATAAACATATAATTACATACTTTTTTATATTCCATGTCCATCTGTGTGTATGATCCAATGAAATGGTCATCTCAAGGTCATTATGGAATACATTTTCCATACACGGTTCTAATAACAAGTTAACACTTTTCGGGAGTCTGATCCCTATCTATGTAGAGTACTAAATACATTCATTTTATACATACATAGATTATACCAATATACATATTAGAAAAGATCACGAAAAAATTTAAGTTTAAAGATTAATTTTGACTATAAATGCAATTTTATCTATATTCAATATTATCAATAATTAAAAACCTAAGTGTTCAGTTACTTAAAATACTTAAAGTATAAAGTTTGTATTCAACTCTTATGAGAAATAGGTACCTAAATTGAATGTGCGCATGCGCATCCAACAGAAATGAATGGTATCCTTGAACTCCGGTTACTGCAGCAACAAATTCCTTATGTACGTAATACGAGTATTTAGATAAGTGATTAATTTATTTACAATAATTATTAATAACAGTATTACTAATAAGTCATTGAACTGGACTTTACAGGAAAATGGTATATCTTTATAGGTTTTCTGTTTTATATTGATTGTAATACCTAAACATACATAGTGTATCTAAGACTGCTATTTTTTTGGTAAATGTTGTTACTAACTTCTGCCGGCGGAGCGCCTTCTTCTCTGATAGACTATTTGAAAGGCTCTAGATATTTATGAAATGTAATTAAGTGGAAAAAGGCTGGTTAAAAGGTCCTTCACAGAAAGGTTGTTTAATATACATATTGTTTAACTAGCTGTTGCCCGCGGCTCCGCCCGCGTATATGTCCGTTATCGCGGCAAATAGTAGCCTATGTGTCATTCTGATGTATAAGCTATATTACTGTAAAGTTTCTTCCAAATCCGTTGAGTATTTTTTACGTGAAAGAGTAACAAACATCCATCCTTACTTACAAATTCGCGTTTATAATATTAGTAGGATATATACATTCCCTGTGGAGACAGATTAAGCATTCGGAGTGCCGTCACCTCTATACATCCCGTTACAACCCCTATACCACTTGTCTAGTCAGCATGTTGTATTTGACCAAAACCTGCTTTCTAAACAGAGACTTTTATCCAGTAGTAAACTACTAAAGATTGGGAACAATAATGGTAACATATGCCACAGTCAAAAGACCAATATACCTGTCGAATACATAACGACCTTCAGACTATCAGTTACCCACAAGCTACGTCTGTACTGCTCACAGAAGTAGCTAATAAATAAATATTTCCAACGAGGTACAACAGATTACTTATATATATATATATATATATATATATATATATATATATATATGTACGTTTTTATAGTTATACGTCACAAGGCAGCTGTCCAAACACAGGGTTCACAGAAACTAATATAGTTTAAGTTAGTAATTATAGTTTATTTTCGTCGAGGTCATTGTTTGCTGTGTGTACCTACCTAGATACCGTTCGCGCCAATGACTGGTTTTTTGTTTCGATGACAATATTGCCATTAGAGAGAATACTCAAATACTTATTTTTTTTCAAGTTATCCTTCTCAACAATTGCAGTGCTCTTATACTGCAGATTTGCTCCCTTATTCGGCACGGGATGAATACGAGTATTATTAATATCAATATGCCGTATTTTTAATAAGTCATCATGTGAATGATTATAAATACACTTTTAAAGTACGTACTGAACACACTTAGCTTCATTCTAAAATACGAGTATTTGCTCAACTTTTACCATTATTTCCCTTCTAATGTTTGTATTGCCAGCAATTAAATTTACCGGTAAATGTGTAGAGACAAGTTGTACAAGAAAGCTGGGCAATAAATAACGAAAACACAGTCAGGCCATTGTCTCTCATTAAGTAAACTAATATTGGCGTGGTAACAAATTACTGTATAAATCTTTTGATCTGTTTAACTCATTAGTGGACATTGTTGCTATAAGCTTACCTTTTACATAAACAAGACCTTACTTAGTCGAAAACAACACAGCTCGTCAGCAGAAAAGGATTTGAAAACATGCACACATACTCTAAATCTCTGGAATGCAGAGGCGTACTGAGTAATAAATATAAATAAGTAATAATAGATATCTTAATAAATTAATAACAATTAGGAATTGTGTTAAAGTAGATAAAATAGGAAGGGGTTTGAAGCATTTGTAAAAAGATGTCAGGCCTGTACACCTCTCTACTGCTTTCAGTCGGGATCTCCGAATCACTTAACATAAATATTTGCAAACTGTTTACAATAAATAATTCAACGTTGGTGCATAACTCTTTTGTTACTTGGAATTAGTCAGAAGTTAATTTAATTTCTGGTAAACTTTTAAAAAGTAAGAGCGTTTCATATGGCGACATCCCTATATTATTATAAATGCGAATGTAAGTTTGTTTGTTACGCTTTCACGCGAAAACTAATTAACCGATCATCATGAAACTTTGTACATATTCTCTTGAAGGTATTAGAAGTAACATAGGATACTTTTTATTAAAATTTTTTTTTACAAAAATTAAGAAAATCGTCAAATTTAGCTACTTCAAAAGCAAATTTTAAGGTGTTGAAACTTAATTGTAAGTAGTAATTTTTAAAAATTGTTGATCTCAGCCAAGCAATAAAATTTAGTTATCATATTGATTCATTTCTATTATACCCTTACCCTTTATCTCTCATACTTATTTAATGGCTCCACTGCGGGCGAAGCCGCGGGTAAAAAGCTAGTAATATATAATAATGGCAACTGTTTCAACAGGTATTCAAAAATGCGTTATCGTATTTAGATCAATATCAGCATCCTTGCTAGGAATTGGCAAGTTAACAAAGGCACCCTAACTTTTAGTATGAGGTATCCTAATTTATTTATTTAAACTTGTTGCACTTATTCTACAAAAGTTGAACTTAATATCGTGAGGCATTCTTTCTCAGTCGACCTTCGGGTGATGTAGAAAAAAGATTCGGTAGGTGCAAAGATAGGGTTTTCCATGATAAATAATGTTTTTTTGAGTAATATCATCATCAGCCCATTGCAGTCCACTGCTATACATAGGACTTTCCCAAAGAACACTACAGAGCCCGGTCTGGTGCTTTTTGCATCCAGTCGCTGCCAGCCCTCCTATGCAAGTAATATCAAATAGAATCAATTAACATAAAATGTACTATTATAAAAATTAATAATACAAAATGCATAAAATTATACACGTACATATATTTAACATTATACTAGTACACAGTCGGGTACTATGATTGTATTGCCAACTCATTCCGAATAAGTTCACGTAATTTTAACTTGAATGTAAGGCGGTGTTTGTGGACATCCTGATCTCGGCAGGGAGTGCATTCCAGAGAAGAACAGACTGCACGTAGAAGGAAGAATGGAGGAACATAGAAGAAGCAGATAGTTTGTTGACCGAAGGTTTCGGTCGTGATTGGAACATACGTACAAGGTATTTGGGTAACGATGGAGACTTGAGGAACGAAAGAAGTGTAGTCAGCGCTCGCAAACTGCGTCGCTTACGAATTGGAAGCCATTGCAAAGGGAACGAAAAGCAGTCACATGATCATACTTGCGAAGATTTAAAACGAGTCGAATGCAGTTATTGAGAAAGTGGTCTAGTTTATCGAAGATCTACCTTCAGGTCAAAGTAACACACATCACCATAGTCGATGAGGGGGAAAAAAATAAGAACTGCAAACGCTTAAACTTGGTATTAACGGTAATGAAGTTCTTGAGACGATACAGAGCTCGGAGACACGAGGTGACTTTCTGACTAACCTGTCCATTTTATAAGTAACTTCAGGTTCTTCAGCACTACGATCAATGGTATAGTCACGTTGTTGTAAACAACTGGTGGAATGACCGCCATATCCAACTTGCTTAACGTTTGTTTGCGATCTTGTCCTAATCCATATCGTCTTGTCCAAGAGTTATATCCAGAAGCCATCGATTTATAGGACTCGCTTTAATCGATACATGATGATAATTTTTTGTAAATAAATTTTCTACACATTTTTAAGTCGGACTTTACAGATAGAAAGGCGACACGACAGTGTTCGCAAAACTAAGAAAAATCATGTAATATTCCCTTCTCTCTATGCTATCATATTGATTATTAGTCTACTTAATACCTACTTCCAGGCTTACTACAATTTATAGCAAACCGAACTATTGAGAGCTTTATTATTTATATATTTATAAACTACACAAATACATCACTTTTAAAATATAAACCATGAATACCGGAGTACGGGGTGTGCTATGGATAATGTAGTTCTGCCAGTTCATTTAGAAGGATTTCGTATGTACTTTCTTTTTGAATGTAAAACCGTTTGTGGGTTTAGTGCAGGAGCGCATTCCAGAGTAGTGCTGCTTGATCAAAGAACGAGCTGTTCAAGAAGTCGGAGTTGTGGGATGGACATGAGAGAAGCAGATTATTAACTGAGCGAAGATTTCTATCGTGGTTAGAGCATAGGTACCAATGGTACGGTGAAAGGTAATAATTGTGAATTGAGAAATGAAAACAGAGAGGTAAGTGCACGCTGATTGCGTCGTAATAGGCAACCATTGTAACTGGGAACGCAAAGCAGACACATCACAGCAGGCATAATTTCAAAGATTGAAAATAAATCGAATGCAGTTATTGAGAAGGCGGTCTGTTAAGGAGGTCTGCATTCAGGTCGAAATAACATACATCACCATAGTGGATTATTGGCATTTTTAAGGTCTGTTAAGTATAATTTGAATTTTTGGAGGCAAGAATCTGCTCATTATACGTTTGTTTGTATAATGATTGCCTGACATTTTGTTGAATTGACTGACAATCCAAATCTCATTGACCCGGATTTTAAGAGGTCTAGGTCCCTGACCTCGTTGATAGCCTGTGTAACATCCTTAACCCTTATCAGTGAATACAGCAATTACAATAGAGTACTTTAAGAGTTACGTTAAATTAGTCCAAAACTACCAGATAGGTTATACCCCCGTAGGTACGATAACAATACATATTGTTAACGTAGATACGGTAACAATACAAACAAACAATATCTCCTTTCAAATGAGACCTATCCAGATTCGTAAGACCTATCCGACTAAGGGACCGACTACACAGGACACCATCACAGCAAAGAGAAGGAAATCTTGGCACAAACTCTCTATCAACTTCGCGTTGGCCAGCGTGGTATAAAAGACCACAATATCTTTTCTAAGGAGACGCCTTTGTCCAGCAATTGACTATTAAAGGCTGATGATGAACTGAAAAATAAAAAACAGGTTGCACTCCAGGAGGGCCGGCAGAAATGAAAACTTGAATATTAACGTTGTGCATTTTGGATATTTTAAATTGGTTAGGGCATAATTTTGGACGATTTGCATTAATTATCAGCATAAAAGTACTATCGTTTATGTGGTAAAACAATATTCATTTATTACGTTACCGTACACAATCATGTCAATTTATGGTCTACTCTCCCTCCGTTTTACGAATTTTCGATCAGGTCACGTGTCCTGACGCGAGTTTAACATTTTTACCTATCACAAAAAGTACACAACACAGCTAAAGAAGTTTTCACGTCAATAATATCAGTTTCAGATGATTTGTAACATTTCAATAGAGTCCTAACGAACAACTACATATATATTATATACAAACTCGTTCGTTATTTAGATCGTATAATTTCCAAGCTATTAAAACTTAGGTAATGCGATAGTAATGTCGGTTAGGCGGCGCAACTTGTACACCTTGATTGTAATAGGATAACAGTCGTGAAGCTAACTTGGAGGCCTTTGGGCGGCTTAAAAACATCCCTATGGTAAGATGACGTCGCCATAACGTCGTCTTGACAGTCCCCAACCCGCCCTTGGCCAGTTTGGTGACATATAATACATAAATATATACAATAAAGATAAAGACGTATGGCCTTAACCCTCTCCTGAGAGGAGACCCAAGCCCGGCAGTGGGACATTATGGGTTGATGATGATGATGAATAGAGATCCTAACGAACAACTACATATATATTATATACAAACTCGTTCGTTATTTAGATCGTATAATTTCCAAGCTATTAAAACTTAGGTAATGCGATAGTAATGTCGGTTAGGCGGCGCAACTTGTACACCTTGATTGTAACTAGAAGTTATATTACTGCGGTCGCTGGGTTTCACTCCGCGCTGCTACGTTGCGAATACCAACATGAATTAGTTTGAACTAAAACGGAAATATTTAAAACCTTATATATATNNNTATATATATATATATATATATATATACCCAAATAATGTTATGTTTCTCTCGAGAACTGCGCCTATTAAGTAATAACTGAAATATTTTTATCTTTTTCCAATATTTTTCAATGTTGTCCCGCTCTCGATATATGGGCTAGGGACGCAATATCCCATTTATCGTCTCGTACCGTCTTAAACTGTACTTAATAAAACAATTTAATGGCATATTGTTTAATGCCTCTAAAAACCTAAAAAATCGAGACTTATTTTTGTTTTTAAGTGTAAAACTTATTAAAATTCGCAAATTAACAGATATTTTCACACATACCGCTCCTATTTGTCATATAATTTCAGTTCTAATTTTTTTTTATTTAGCAATCCAGATGGTGACAAATACTCTACCTTCAATGTAAATTTTAGTTTCAACTGAACTATTACGATTCACATTTAAATATAATGTTTAATTTCACTAATATTTACAATCCAGTATGTCGTCAGATAGTTAATTTAGGCCAGATATCGGACCGTGACCTAATAAGATCCTTTCTCATCAGCTATAAAACTAAGAAAAATTACTTAATAGATAAGTTAGGCAAAACCAACCAAGTGATTAATGTATGATTCGCAGTTCGAGTTGTCAGCGAGTGACCTTCGATACTGCATAGAAATAATTAACAAGCACAGAGAATGGAAATACTTAGCATAGTTCCTGATTCCGTTATTTCGTCTACATTTAGCCACTTTATACACTTAGATATTCATAAATTCTTGCCCATACAACATTCCTACTAAATTACTTAATTAGTATTTTAATTGCGTTTTAGGTAATATCGAAAAGATTTTGTCTATAAAGAGTAATTAGCGATTCGTCCAAACTCGTTCAGTAAGGTCTTATTTATTAAGTTATCAGTGTGTAGTGGGTTCATCTTTTACTTGTATGTATTTAAATATGTATATATAATTTCGACTATCATAAATAAGTGTATAAATTGCTTAAAAATAAATGTCACCACCCTAATTTTTCACGCGGGTGCAAGCAAACTGTACAAGCCAAGAGTTATACCAAGATTGTTTCAAGAAGGAAATCTTGAAACAATCCTCATACAAATCCATCTTGCCAGAGATGTATAGTAAACTAAGAGATAAGAGATGGGAAAGGGGCAGATTTGATCTCCGTAAGTTTCCTTCATTGAAATTAAAAACCACAAACAATAATCGAAAAATAGATACTATTTATGTAATGTCTTCAAAAACCGTGGGAGAGCCACGCTTCGGCATGCATGGGCCGGCTCGACCGGAGGGATACCACGGCCTCACAGAAAACCGGTGTGAAATAGAATAGCGCCTGCGCTGTGTTTCACTGAGTGAGGATACCGGAGGCCCATAATCCAACCCTTCCCCTCATCCCCCTTCCCATCCCCCAAGGTTGGCAACGCACTTGTGACGCCTCTGGTGTTGCAGGTATCCATGGGCGGCGGTAATCGCTTACCATCAGGCGCTACGTCTGCTCGTTTGCCTAACCTATTCCATTAAAAAAAAAACATTTGAAACTAGAAGAGCAGATATGAAAGTCGAAATTTCATTTTAATTTTGCATTTCTACACTTTTTTTATCTAATCGTAATGTATTATATATTTATATCGGAAAATATATCGTTCATGAGTACATTTGTAATCATATCAGACTCGGCTGCAGTCTTGTGACAGATTTTTTCAAAATCGCATTTGTAAAGGGACAAGTTGGAAATTTGAAGTTAAGTAGGTAGACTGCCTCGGTGGCGCAGTGGTAGCGTACGCGACTGCTGTCCACGAGGTCTCGGGTTCGAATCCTGGGTCGGAGCAAATAATTGTATGATCTACAAATATTTGTTTCGGAGTTTGGATGTTTTCTATGTATAATATGAATGTATTTACAAAAAAAATTAAGTATTTATGTATTCATATCAGTTGTCTAGTACCCATAATACAAGCTCCGCTTAGTTTGGGACTAGACGGCGTTGTGTGTTAGATGTCCGAAATATTTATTTATTTATAATATGTACAGCTAGACTAATATGAAAATAAATGATCAATCGTCAGTTTATCCTAACATGGTTGACCTTTTAATTACGATTTACCGATTTATCACGAATACAGTCAATCAATCGATCTTCTAGGATCCGTGACTGAACAACTTTAGTTGTACATAATCGATTACAAAAATTAATCAGATAACTAAACGATATCCACTTCACGTTATATTATAATATAAATATGAGAATTATACGTCCTTGTTAATGTATAGGGAAGGAAATGATTGTAAAACAATTAAATGTTCTTAAATGTTATAGAACTACGTCATATCAGCAAATTTTCCACCCCGTGTGTTTTTTTAATTATATTTTCTTTAAGTGAATGAAATGTATCTAAACAATTATTATTTGTCGAATACTCGTCACTGCGAAGGCGAAATTCACAATGTGACCTTGGCGATCTATATTTAGAACTCATGCTACGATAAAATAAACCTTATCAAAAATGTAAGTGCAGTCACATTTCGATTATAAATATTGTTTTAACTCTTGAACTTCACGAAACAAAGTTAAGAGCCACAGATTTATCTAAGGCTTAAACTCTAATTTAAACATGGTTTCTATAGGTTTACAATACAGTCAAAGCTTGCTACACACGAGTTTTCGCAACGCGGAATCAACGCATCGAGGGCACGCAGGACCGGTACCCACCCACTACCTTCGAAGAAGAGAGGGGAGAGGTAAATGGGTCGCTGCAACCGCATTCCGTGTGGCGGTTGACATTATAGGAAAGCATGTTGCTGGAAAACTTTAAAGGTTTGACATAACGGTTTTAATCAAATAATACTAAACTTTTTGATGTACAAAATATAGTTATCCCGTATTCTAATACGAATAGTGATGTGCCACGTAATGCAAATATGTATATTGTAGTAGTACGAACTAGTCGATTATGACCATAAATTAAGACCTTAAATAAAGTAAATAGTATTACTAATATATATTCCGATGTACATAAATGACGTGTAAGACTTTTATATACCTATTTCGAAGTGCGATAACAACTACTGAACGAAAATATAATTGACAAAAGAATATTAAAAAAATATCTACGTCTAGCGAATGACAATGAAAGGCTGGGAGTATGTGAATTCAAAGAATCAGAAGAAATATATCCAATAATAGGCTGCTGTTATTTATTCACCTGTTCTATTTCACAAGTTACTTTTAACTCCAAGCTGTTGCCACGGCCAAATTCATGGATTGTGAACGTAAAAAATATCCTTCGAACCAAATGCGTCTAGCCGAACCGGTCCAACCGTCACTCGCAGTTTTCCGGTGCCTAAATTAAACAGTCTTAATAGACGTACAAAAAAACTCTCCGGAAATTACAGCGCTGTGCCTCATGCTCTAAGATTTTGCCAAAGATGGCATCCATTGACGTCTCGGAGTGATGAACTCATCCACGAATGTACCCTAACCCGTTAGACGAGTATTAAAATATCGATGTTACCGTTTTAGTAGTTAATTAAGATACTTTTTCCTTAAACTAGTATTTTGATTGCTAATTTTCAAAGTGTAGTCTTAAATTTAAGTGTAGCCTTGTGATCGAAGATATTGAAACTGTAATAATAATGAAACTGCGAGGCAGATTTGAGCAAAAACAGTTGGGCAGTGAGTCAAAAGCGAAGTGGCGGCGCAAGACCCGTTCCAGACAACCCTGTGACTCACAGACTCACTCAGTATGTAATGGTTTCTCAGAATCGTTCAGTATTGAGGCGAGTTGCGAAACCTGCAAGGATGTCTCATGGTTTTGGCGCGCAATCACCTACGTGAGAACTGAAGCGCTTTGGAGAAAGTCGAGGTTAACTTTGGTAAAGACGTACGTAATGTTACGAATTATGTTAATTATGCTTAGATTAATTATAATAATTTAAATGATTCCATAATTATCGAGTATATGGTATTGCGATTGGTACAGCACTATTAGAACTATACAATTGTTTGCCTTGTATTTTAAGTTGTTCTTAACAAGATTAAGTAAACGTAACTAAGTTGACCAGAGGTCGCACTGTGGTTGGAATTCGACCATACTTTTTATTAGCTTCCTGCACTGCTCCTCCATTTAAACTTTGACTACGCCAAGTTTGTTGTTGATACTCCTCGGTTAGCATAATTTGCGTAAAACGGGATATACAAAGTTTTTGTTTCACATAATTAATAAGTTAATAGTAATTCAGTACGAATTCTAGGTATATAATTGATTAGATACCTTCACACAAATCATCATCATAATCATGGCACACGTCATTATCATAATTACAAAGAACACAATATTAATAATTTTCAGATTATAGATAACGTTTAATTAAAGAAGACTGCTTGAATTCTAAGTATTTATTACCTCAATCGACCTCTATAGGGCCTCGATCCTTAATAAGAACCGATAAAGGAATGTTTTGGAATTCGATATTTGAATATCCCGCTTGCAGAGTCAAAGACAAAGAACAAATGTTATATATTTTAAGTATTTCTTAGAGACAATGATAAAAAATCTACAGAGCTATAAAACATAGGTGAAGAAAACATATTTTAACACATCTTTAAAAACAATGAATCATAAGTCTAATCCATTAAGTGACTACATTACAAATTACTTTTTCATTTCATTTACTGATAATAATTATTTCTTAAGATAAATTGTATTTCAGCCCTACTAAAAAGTTAAAATAAGATAGCATTAAGTAATTGAGTTGTCCATTTTGCAATAACCAATAATAATGGCATTTCTCTAGGAATCGTGCACTACATTTATTAGTATTTTCAAAGTAATCAAATAGAAATGTACCTACCTATTGTATTGCGAGAAGCATGAGTCACGGTGATGATGACGAACAAAGCCTTGGCGCCTCGTAAATATTTTATTTATAGAATTAATATAGGGTTTGTTAATAGTAACAGACCCTTGACTAATACTAAATCGCATACCAAAGTCGATGAGTTCCTGTAATGAAATGTAATGACTGTTCTAAAGACAAACGAAAAACGAAAACAATTTAAAATTTTCTCTTCACAGATGGCGCCACCTGTACGTGAAGGTATTAAACGTTTTGCGGAAATTCATTTTCGCTATTCGTAATGAAATCGTGTTACACAGTGCAATAAAACATGTTAATAATTGTTGGATAAAATACTAAAATATCCACTAAATATCATAGAGATGCTTAATATTATTTCAAAATATGAAATTATCTCCATATGACGTACCTATTATCTTTGCTTAGATAGCTGAAAGTAGGTACTTAGAAACCTATGGTCGTTCGAAATAATTACCTACTTTTATAATGATATCAATCATTTTGGTTAAGTTTATTGCCATTGAGATTATTAAGGTTTTAATGTTTTATGCGTTAAATTATGAAACCTTCATAGTTTTACAACGATAAACACACAATTACGTTAGTAAAGTTTTTAAAACAAATTTAAGTTTTATTTATAATTAATGATTTAAAACTAGCTGTTGAGAACTTTAAAATAAAAAAGTTGAAAATAAAAAGTAACGTTAACCAACCTTCATGAATTTTTAAAAACGAAAATCATTCGAAACTCAAATTTCAAGCAAAAAAAAACGTTAAAGAAGCATTCGTATTTAATACGTAAGTAATAACGTTAATTTCAAAAGCGTTCGGTTCACCGTTCTCCGTGCGGCCATGCATCCCAAGCCTTTTACTTTAGTTGCGACACACACGTCCCGGGGTCAATGGTGAGCGAGCAAATGCTACAGCACCTGTGACTAGATTCGAATTAAAAAAAAACTATACCATCTTTCACATAGCAAGAGCAAAATGTAGTCTAGATTGCTTATGTAGAAATTTACATATTTTTTTAAACAAAATTATTTTGAACTCTGAAAACTTGGTATTTAATAGATGTGTTATGCACAAGCTTTTTAATTATATATAAAAACTATATAGGCATTATGATTATTAAATAAATGAAAACCTAATCAAGTTTAAAAATAGAATAATTAGATTAGTTAAAATAATTAACTCAAAAACACATTGGTGAGAAATCGATAAGTTTTAATTTTGAAAAGTTGCTATCTGAGAGAGTGACCAGATATTTACAACAACAACAACAACCCATAATGTCCCACTGCTGGGCTGGGGTCTCCTCTCAGGAGAGGGTTAAGGCCATACATCCCCACGCTGGCCAAGTGCGGGTTGGGGACTGGCAAGAATACGTTGTGGCTACGTATATCTTGCCGTTGGATGTTTTTAAGCCGCCCGAAGGCCTCCAACTAAGCTTCACGACTGTTATCGTATGATAACAACCGGGACCGACTGCTTAACGTGACCTCCGAATCACGGAGACGCTCATGATAACATGCCACTAGCGGTCACCCATCCAGGTACTGACCGCGCCATCGTTGCTTACCCTCGGTGATTGTTTCTAATCACCGAGTGCAACTGGGCTATGAGCGCCTTCAGATATTTACAATGAGCGAATAAACAAAGCTCTATGGAAACGCTCTACTTTTCTGAAGAATCACGCCCCACGGATTTCGCGTTGTAGTCTTTCTGAGATTTGCCCAAAGCGTATTATCCGTTTTTTTTTTTGCTCAATGTGAGTTTTCTTTTTTTGAGTGTAACATGTAAAACTTATCAGTCTATTCGTTGTATCGTAGTGTTGTAGAAAGACTTTATAAATGGCAATTCATTGGAAAGTCATAATCTAAACATATTTGCGAAACTTGTGGACAAGCTTTCTCCGTGTGTTAACACTGATACTAATAAATGTGCAACTCCTTTTAATAGAAAATTAAACACAACAAAACATACTATTAATAAGACATATCAGATATCCAGTAACGGTTATAAAAGCGAGTATCGTATGATCTTTTGATATCTGTGTCGATACGAAAACTATGTCACAGCACTACCGCTAGGGTCATAGTGATGTGCTCTATTACGCGTGAGATCTAGAGTGTCAAAGGCTGTATCAACGTCTAAAATAACCCAACTGTATTTTATGAGGTCCAATATAAATAAACAATACAAATTTCGAACGACATAAAGAAACGATAGGTCTTGTTCAAAATAATATAGTCATGAAAAATTGTTCATAAATGATGTGCATAAAGCCTTAACTCTTTCTGAGTAGTGGCTCATATACCAATGAACCTATTTAGAAAACCTTTTTTTATAGGGTTGGCCCATTTACATATGAAAAACAAACCAAAAGTTTTAAAGAATATAGTTTATTTAAATCGATCAGGGTGTAGAGTGGCTTGATATGTGTTAATAAGTACCTTCGTATAAAATATTACACGAAATCTCGTATAAATATTTTTCGAAGGTTTAGTTACAGTTTCGTCTGTACTTTATACGAGGTCGTGTTAGCTCTAACATAATTTCCATAACAGGTTATAATAATTATACCTACTTATAAATCAAGGTTAACTTTAAAAGTAGGGAGATACACATATTATAATTAGCTATTGTATGACGTGTCGGCTATAAAACCCTTTAAATGTTTTACATAGAGGGTACCTACCTAACCATATTTTTTATAGAAAAAGGTGTATATCAAATTTTTTTTTTTATCAAAAGAACATTGTAAAATTATTTGAATTCTCTCTCATTTTTTCATTGTGCAATAGTTTATTTTTATTTCTTAATCTGGTCATATACGTATCTATAACATAGAAAAAAATGTAAACAGGCTCAAAATAATTTTAATAGTGAAATTTAAAACACTGACTAAATTTGAGCTATTCAAACGCCGCCATTTTGCGCGCGCTTTTAACACAGCCAATGACGTCATTGTCATTTCGTGTTTGTTTTCTATTTAGTGTTTCAGTTACTTTATACTTATTTACAGCTTAAGTTTCTATAAATTCATGGAGGAAGGTAATTTTTCTCACAAATACTACTAACACAATATTTTTATTTAATAATTTTTGGGTTTAAATATTTACTAAATAAAAAAATACCTTTTGAGTAGGATATTGTAAAGACAATAAAGAATCTAAAAAAAAATATCTGAGAAAAATAAAAATTTTATGCATAATCCTTATTTGTTAAGCGAAATCAAAATATATTTGGATAAAAGTATAGTATATTTGTTATTAAATAATCGTGATTAGAACTCTTGTAGTTGCAAATGCTAAATAATCTATGATTTAATGAGAAGTAGGTACTTAAGAAGAAAAGTTACTAAAATCTGGTGGTAAAAGTGGTTGTCTGGAAGAGATCGCCGTGAATATAAGACCGCCCATTGAAACATTTGCATATTTGTAACTCATCCTTTGTTTTATTTTTGTAATTTTTCATGTATAAAATAAAGATTTATAATATAATAAAATATCAAAATCACATCATCTGGCTTCCTGCTAGATTAAATAGAAAATAAAATGAAAAAAAAGGAAACCTAATATTATACATAAACGACCATGGTTATGTAAATAAAAATCATTTTTTATTTACATAACCATGGTCGTCGAACAAAGAACCTCTTTTTGGTCCATACAATGGAAAACGCGGTAGGCTGTTATTCGATTCCAGTACTTACGGGACGATTTAAAAAAAAAAATTATTTGAACCGACAGTTATGACCTTCTTTAAAGAGCTTCTTATAAAAAGATTTCCCTAATCTGTTCATTTATGATAGAATTCAGAGGTATCAAACATAAAACTATAAACGAATTGAGAACCACTTTCTTTGCAGTTTGTTAGATAAAGTACAAGCACACTTTACGAATAGTACCTACTTTCATATTACTAGCATTGGTGCAATAACTTTAAACCAATTTTAAACAAAGAATAGATCCAAAAGTACTAATCGGTTGGCAATAGTACCTACTGAATGGAACATGGCAGCATAGAGTATAGAGTTACGCGAAGGTCTCTGCTCCCCAGGCAGACGCGCGCTGACTCACGCGGCCGTGCGCTTCCGCCTGATAGCAAGGTCACCGGCCGAGACGCACACAGCTGTACACACTCACACATATAAACGTGAAAGTAGTGAGAGTACACTCAGAACAAAATGCGATACTTTTTTTATCATTTTCTTTCCTTTGTGCCAAATACGGCACTAACTAATTTAACCTTCGACTTTGACCATAGACAACGGTTAGTAGTAACTAACCGTTGTCTATGTATATAACTATGTATATAACTCAAGATTAGTAAATCTTCATTTAATTTTTAAACATGTTTTTGATCTTGTGTAGTGGACTCTTAAATTGCCTCATATATTAATAAATATTTCGCCTTTTTAATGTGGTATGCCATTACCAAGAAAAAATATGTGTTGGAACTTTTGCAGCGCGGTTGCAATATCAAGTTATACATTATTATTCATCGAAAAAATACGAATTCACGGGCATCAGCAATTTGTTAAAGATATTTATAACTATAGGTTTGTTGAAAGAGTTCCTTTCAAAAAAGGGTTGTGGTAGATAAGTGGGACCATCAGTACTTTTTAAAGGTTTTAAAACTTTATTTTTATTACTGTAAAAACAGAAGGTTCTATAATTTTTTTTACAAATTATCAAATTGTGAGGACATTATTCCCTTCTATCAGTAGTGTCTAGTTTGACATGAGAAAAATATCGACAGAGTTACGAGTTATTTTGATAAGTCTTATATTAATGCTCAATGTTGTGAGCAAAACCAAATAACCGGTTGTGTCCTTACGAAATAAAGTTACCATGGAAAACTCCCCTATTGTTCGCACAGAGGGGTGTCTGCTACAATGATTTGCTGGTCAATTATGATCGTATGCTTGTGTGTGTAAACTTGTCCTGTAGGCATAACTTGAATAAAAGCTCATTGTACATTTAGCTCGTTACAGATCAAAATATTTACAGGACTATAGTTTGTAGTCGTTTTTTGTCACAAATTTTTTGTACTATGTAAATTCTTCTACTTAACACCGTCAAAGTATACCAAGCCTCCTTTCTAAGTAGATGAGTAAAAGTCTACGTCCAACCCTCGGCTATTGCTGATGATGTTGTACACTATTTTAGACATCTTGAACATTTTTATGCGGAATATTTTTTAAAATAAGTAGGACGAGCTTTTTTTTCATGTGATACGTAATACGATGTCCACTTGAAGTTGCAACTCGATTCACTAGCTATTGGTGAAACTGTCATAAGTCAATAACATTATGAACGTGATAGGCCGACCGCTAACTGTAAATTTAATGGTTAATTGCTTCAGTAGAGGCGATTAATCAATTATATCCAGCTAAGAATGAACAATAGCTTGATAAGAGCCTACTTGAACATTCATTTTGCAATTAAACTAGAAAGAAAGTTTAGATATAGAGTTAAGTAAATCTTTAATTAGGGATTAGGCTAGTATTGCCAGAGAGGTAGAACTCGTACCTGACTGGTAGTACCCAATATCTAACAACACACTGCTTAGTGTTGTAAATTTTATCTCTAGTATTTATCTTTTCATATGAAATAGGTAGAAATATAGCGTGTAGTAGCTTTTAACAGCGGCTCCCGTGTGTATTACGGTTATCGGGATAAAGAGTAGCTTATGTCCTTCCTCAAGAAACAAAGATCTCCATGTCAGTTTCGTTGAAATTGGTGCAGCAGTTTAACCGAGAAAGGGTAAGAGACAGACAGATAGACTGACAAATTGCGTTCGAATTTATAATATTATTATGGATTCAGAGATAGATACGAAAATTAAATGGTTAAGTAAATTCCCCTGTTCCATTTGTCATTGTCCTCTTTATATCAATATTATCAGCCCGAAGAGTTTGTTTGTTTGAACACTGCACTACAACTACGGACTAATTGGTTTGATAAGGATAGCCCATTTATCAAGAAAGGGCCGGTAAGACCATCAGAATCCAAGTATCAATAAAAACGTTGCAAAAATGGAAATTTTTCTGTTTAGAAACGTAGCGGTCAGCTATTGAGAAAATAAAGGGCCAAAAATATTGACAGTCAACAATTTTATATTTAAATTACACATTACCCATAATTAAAGCGAGAACTTGTAGTTTACACTAAATAGTTGGACTTTAAATTTTCTCTCGTTTTAAACCAAGCACTTTAAATGTGAATGGATAACTTGTGAATTTGTCGGTTTAGTTTACATTCAAGGTGAGGTACTTTATATGCAGACACACTGTTGCCTAATGTAGCTTACATAAGCATACCGTTGTATTAATTAGATGGAAATCTAACTGTATATACACATTATTTACTTAGTGATATCGATCGGAAGTACATTATTACCACCCACAATGCACAGCACTTATTGTGACGAAATCTACTACATTCAAGTTTATATAGTTTTATTAACTTTGATTTATATCCTTATTAGCTTTTGGCCGCATCTCCACACGCGTGTATATCGTTTATCATGGTAGAAAGTAGCCTATGTCCTTCCTCTAGAATCAAAGCATAATTATGATTGAAATCGGTGCAGCGGTTTAGCCCTGAAAGTGTAACAAACAGACAGAGTTACTTTCTAATTTATCATATTAGTAACTATGAAAAACTTGTTACTATATGTCTTAACATTTTTTTTTATAATTTTTTTTACAAATAACAATATCAAAAAGCTTTGGGACGGGTATAGTAATGGCCACAGGGCCTTTATTAAATATAAAATAGTTTTTATGGGATTCATCATCATCATCATCAGGCTATCGCAGTCCACTGCTGGACATAGGCCTCTCCAATTTCACGCCACTTAGTTCGATCTATGGCTTCTCGCATCCAGCTCCTGCCAGCCGTCTCGAATTGGTTTGATAAGAAACGGCTTGTCGTATTTTGATGTGAGTGGTGTCAAAAGATTTCTCTTAGTCGTGAAAAATTACTGGGAGCATCAAAATTAAAAAAACAAATAAAAAATTTTACACAGTTGGTTTTTTTTAATAATTCATTACTTGTTTATTAAAATTTCGAGGGTTGTATTCCAAAATGTATTACCACTTATATTCTGATACAGTATATTATGAAATGGCACTAGTAGATCACACTTCGCAAGGCTAAATCTCTAAAGGAATATTAATAAAGGTTGTAGTTATTTTAGAACAATCTAAACATTCTGCAAGGTCGACATCAAGTTTCAATGTTTCTGAGGTACTCGAAACAATGTTAAAATTAATTTGAACGCTGAAAACATACTAAAAGAAGCATCCTAAATCTCTTGGAATGCGCCATAAAATTAGTCATTTCAGATTTTTTTATGAGAGCCAGACACAGAAAGAATTCAGGCGTAATAAAATGTTTCAGTAAACTTTAGTTTCGCATGTTTTGATAAATACACACTTATCCCTATATTCCCAAAGCCACACACATATTTGTACTTTCAACTTTCTTTTACGTGAAATTTAAAACAAATAACATTGCAGTGACTTATTTCAGTAGGATAATGATTCATAAAAAGTTGGTATAAAGGGAATGAATGTTTCAGTAAAGTCGACATAACATGAAAGTCGGCACGAAGGCCATTACCCTTTCAGGAATATGACTTCATATTCTTCCTGAAAGGGTAATGACCCGAATGAAAAATGATAAGTAACTTTACTTAAAATGAAAACTGCATGGTAACATTAGATGACAGAATGAACTAAGTTTGTTTTGTATTTCGATTAGGTACACCTAAATCATAATTTCAAGGTTCAAATCAGTCATTGCGGTTTTATATTACACTATCCGTCTCACAAAGGTCTAGTTTCAATATTACAAAAATCGCTGCGAAAGAAAAATGTGTATATATGACACATTTTTAGTTCCATTTTAGTTCTTGACATAAAAATTTCTATTTCAATGTGTAAAATCTTCTAACCGTTTTCTTACAAGTGATTGAAAAGTGTAATGGGAAGCCGAGAAGATGCGGGGAAATATATTTGACACCCGACATTTTAGTCAATAAAATCAAGCGAGGATAACGCCGCGGGTCGAAGCTAGCCTAAAAAAGTAGCCTAAGTTACTCCATCAACTTTCCCCTTGCTTACCTCATCAACTTTCAGGCTTAGAATAAGGGAAGGAGCATAGATAAAGATATAGCATAGCACAGATAAAGGAAACATTGCAAAAATACAGGTTTCTACGGAACACTGGTACGCGAGTCCGACACCAACTTGGCCGGTTTTTTTTGTATATAAATAGGGACCTATTGGTTTACTAATATAGTCTAAACACACAAAGTAAATAGGTAGGAACATATAATACTCGGCGATATTTTATGCAAGTGCTTATTGCACGTCAAGAAATATGAAACTAAATACGTCCAAATTCGGAGTTATGTTTATGATAAGTAATATAAACCTGTACGTGACAGATATAATTCACGTGGATTACTCCCAATAAGCTAAATTAGCAAAGTCATCAAGTCCTCTGCGTCATGCACATACAACAAGGTGGTCCACAAAATATTGTCTGCACTTTGGACCCAGTTTTGATTGTGTTCTTTGCGTTAAAAGACAAAAAAAATTTCTTTAGTAAACGTCAAGACAGTAGTTTCGGTGCATATACGAATGAAACACCCAGAAATGACGCCGTGTGGTTGTCAAATTATTCATTTTGAATGTCAATTTGAGGATTGTGAAAGTAAATGGCTAACAATTTTCAGGCTAAGTAATTTTTATTGACGTATTTGGCGAAATAATATATTTTGAACATGGACCATCTACTTCATGTAAATGCTTTTCAGTATTTCAAATATGTTAACGACCTTGAGCTCTATGCACAACTCTGAAGTGGAAATTACAAAATAATCTTATCAGACATTGTAGATTTCGAACATGACGATTGAAACGTTTATTTATTGCAAACTAGCTGAATCCCATGGTGTTACCCGCAGTACGAAATTAAACACAGCGGGCAAAAGCCAGTATCCCTTAATTTTTTTTTAAGAATATAACACGATTCATGATCATCTTCTCAGCCTTTATTATTGCCAAGATTAATTGGGGTCGGCTACTAGTTCAACAGGTTTTACCTGAATATCAGATTTTCCACTGAGCGATTAGCATCGAACCTCCACAACTCTGAAGATGAACTGAATTCGAAGGTTGAACTAGTTGTCAGTATATTTACCGCGGTCGCGACCTTCTGCGAGGAAGTCATCTCGCAGAAGGAGGCGGCGGAGAAGGCCCGGGAGGACGATCTCCACTCGGATCCGATCCGCCACCGGCGAACCGGGCGGCGGAGGCGCGCCTATCAGCGCCTCCAGCCGCCCTGAGTGTGGCCGCAGATGGGCGGGACGGGTTTCCCCCCCCATCCGCTTCACAGGCCACCCGCGAGGGAGCCGACGTTACGCGTGTGCGTCGCCTTACTTGAAAGTTTACCATCAGACGACGGAGCCCGCCTCAGTGCGGGCTGGCGCTGGGAGGGGTCCGGATGGCGTAAGAAAGCAGTTCCCGGATCTCTCCCGTCTCAGGCGCAGAGTGGCACACCGTGGTGGTTTAGTGGGTAGTCTGGCTGGTGTCAGTCAGGAGTCCCACACAAAGCGAACCTCCNAGCCGACGTTACGCGTGTGCGTCGCCTTACTTGAAAGTTTACCATCAGACGACGGAGCCCGCCTCAGTGCGGGCTGGCGCTGGGAGGGGTCCGGATGGCGTAAGAAAGCAGTTCCCGGATCTCTCCCGTCTCAGGCGCAGAGTGGCACACCGTGGTGGTTTAGTGGGTAGTCTGGCTGGTGTCAGTCAGGAGTCCCACACAAAGCGAACCTCCCGTCCCCGCGGGGGGGGGGGGAGCGAAGTGCGTAAAGGTATTCCACCACGTAAAAGAAAAAAAAAATGTTGTCAGTATATTTGAGGGCACTGACTTCTCAATAATGATTGTAAAGTGTTCATCAAGTAAAGTGAAAAAAGGCAAGTAAAGTGTTCATGACAACCGGGATCGACGGCTTAACGTGCTCTTCGAAGCACGGCCTTAGAAAATAATACGATTCATATAGTTTTAACTAATTAAAATTAAATTTGAAATTACAAATACATTTACAAAACATATAGTATCCACTACACGTATATTTATTTCTTTATTTATTTAATCTTCATGCAATTACATTGCAAAAGGCGTACTTAATGCCATGATCAAGATAATGCCTATCTTCCAGTCAACCTTTAGGTGGTGCAGAGCTACGTGTAGCAAGGTGTATTTTTTAAGCAAGTGAAAATTATTGTTTGAATTGTACAAGGTTGTTCAAGGTACTTGAAGATATCATTATATAACATAAATGTCATAAATACAATCTTCGCATACACACATACGCATGCGTGATACATATATCTGGGAGTTGAAAATTGCAGGGCCCCACGTGCTGCTCAATTATTATCAATCTTATCACTTATCAATAGATTAAAAGGCATTTTTATATATAATCAAGTCTCTACACCAACCACAGGCCTGATCTGACACCTATCTGATAAAAACATAAAAGGATTTTGTAGATACAATATTTATGCTTATTAATACATTTTATACATGATCCGGTTCTAATGAGGAAGGGGCTTTTGTCGCCTGTATGGAGGTAAAGGGCATATGTCTTCTTAAGTATCCAAGTATTTTAATGTCAAATTTCATTGCAATCTGGGCAGCGGTTTAGCCATTAAAGTGTATTAGCCAGACGCGGTTACTGTCGAATTTATTATAATCGAATATCGTCCTTAATCGCCGTAATCCAGTCACACGCTCTAGTGGTATCCTACCAATACTCTTAGATTACTAAAAATACTTCATAAATTATTTTCTTCTGGCGACATAACCTTTATTTCCAAGTAGAAGGAATCAATTTATAGTCAGCAACAAACACAAGCCACGTCATTTTGCAAAGAGCATTTCGTAAATCATCACTTTTCTGTGTAGGTTCAAGAATACTCCCTTAGTGATACCATACACTTTAATATGTTTAAGATTTCCAAAATCTGCAGCATCTAACCTTCACATGTTGTTTGTGATATTTAAAGTAAGTTCCTATTCAAGTTTAAAGATGTGCAGAGCTTTCGACGAACAACGACGTTTGTAGTTAAATGTCAATATCCACAAGGTCGAACGCCGCGCTTTGCTAAAATCGAAATGTGCTTCATCTACTAAACTACCCTTAGTTATTACTAGGATTACAGAATTTACATATCTATACTAACACTTGCTGAGCCGGGTAACGTTCTTCTTTTTTTTTCTTTTAAATGACAACTCCCGCATCAGGAATATAAATTCTTGTGTCGCGGGGTTTTTTACAAACATATATGAAACGGACACAAAGTACACCCAGACTTAGAACAACAATTTATGGATCACATAAAGTGTTGTCCCATGTAGGATTTAAACCCACTACACTTGGCGCAGTAGGAAGTGGTGTGGCGACCACTGAAACCAACCGTGTAGTCAAATACTTTTTCGATTGCCATATACAAAAAAAGTTACAAAATATATTTAAGGGTGTTTAAGAGTATACAAAATAGAAGGCCGATTCTCAGCTCTTGCCGATAATCACACAAATTTTGCATAAAAATCGATTCAAAATCTGCAATGTACCATCTTTTATATCATGGGATAAACACCTTGCTTAGTGCAAGAAATAATATCTGTTTTTTGAACTCGCTGAGCTTAGCTTTTATTCAAAACTAAGCTCAGCGAAGTCTGTAATGTTTTCAAAAAATATGCTCTTGAATTATATATTATTGATGGACGGATGAGAACTTATGAATGGCTTCGACCATAGACAATATTTATAAGATACATAGGATATATCACCATTTATACATATGTATAACCCGTTATTTGAATGCATAATTTGTTACCGGCCGGAGGCATGGAACAATGCGATTTAAAAATAGATTCCAGTGACAATTTCAATGTTTGTAGGCATACCCGTTATCTATACGACCGCTAAACGTACATTTCTAAATAGAATCCAGTAGGAAGTGAAAACTAGGCGAAAACCTTGAAACAAAAAATAAATGGGGAGACGTTTTCTTTGTTAGATTTAGAAAGGAATTTGTTTCTAATTATGTCAAATTATTTACCTTCGAAGCAAATTATTGCAGTGCTTTAAAATCTAAAGTTTAGACAAATATAACGCCTTTCTAAACTACTATAAGTAATATAAATAAAATATATTTTAAACACATTGCACTTGTGTCTGTGACTGTATAGAAAAGTAATAAGGGAGGGAAGGGCGACGTGAGGCTCGGGGTGCGGGGTGTGCACCCTCCGCGTCACGTGACGATCGACCTTCAGGCGGCGCACCGACCTTGAGCGGCGCTCGCCCCGCGCGCGGGTCAGAGGTGAATGCACGCAGCCGCGCGCCCGCTCCCCTTGCTTACCGCCGCACAACCGAAAACCACGTAACTACTCACCTCGGTCCTATCTACGACTCCATGGCACTGACGACCCGACCGTCGCCGGCCTCGCAGTCACCATCCCGGCCTCGATCACCCACCCGTCGCGAACAGGTACTAGCGCGACGCGGCACACCTTTCCCATAAAATACAACCGACAAGTTTATTGACATCGAGTCTCACCAACGATTGCGCAAATGTTGCGATTTTTTAACTATTCAACCACAGTCGTAATCTTCGTTGGTATAAGAAAACACTTTGTACTGATCTATAACTGTCTATTCACAAAATAAATACTTTATAACAAGAAAAACATTGGACACAATGCACATACACGAGCGACATTTACGCCGCAGCACGTCTTTTTACCTCCGCAAAACAAAGCGGAATAAAATAATGTTATAGCGCACGGCCGAGTGAGCGTGACATCTTGCGAGCAGTCGCGGTTCGAGGTCGTCAAAATAAAAAGTGAATATTATCGACACCTGGTGGCTAGTAAACACAGTAAGGATTCAAAACCTGATTATTCCATTAAACGTTTTGAAAAAACCCTCAATAGATGGCAGTATGAGGGAAAGCTTTAAATAAGATTAATAAACAAAATTATGTCTACTACTTTAACAATCGAAGTCTCAAAATCACTCGATAAATTTAAATTATATTAAGCATTATATTACAACCTATTAGCCAGTAATCATCCATATTTTGTATAGTCTCTATAAAGCTTCTAACAGCCGATAGATGTCGCTAACAAAACATCATAAAAGGTGAGATCGATAGATGGCATCTGTAATAGCCAGTAAATACTAAGTTTTCTTGTTCTTTATAAAAAACTACAAAATGTAGCTCCCCCTTTTTAAAGAGCTAATATAATTGTTTTTGTATTTAATCAAGCATATAAAGCCTTCATGAAATCATTACTTTAATTTTCATAGACACACACAGACATAGAAATTTGTAAATGAGGCGTTTGCATCAAAATATAGGTACAATGTTAAAACCTAAATACATATATTATTTAGAATTTGGATTTCGCTATTGATGTAAATCGTTTATCCAACAGAGGTGTGGCGACTTCCACATACATCGCTATAGAAATATACTACAGCGCCATCTACCGAAGATACACTGAACTACGGAGTAACGAAAGCTCCTGAGAAATTACCAATCCTACATCGCGCAATAGAAGTTCTCGCGCCGATTAACATATATATACAACTTCCCAACATCAATCGTGTGGCAGTGGCCCGCCAGGCATAATCACCTCGCCTGGTTGGAGGATCCTCGCTTTGTGTTGGAGGAACATGAGGCCCGATCCTCCACAAGTCTTTGTTTGTAGCTGACGCGTTACGGACACAGCTGCTTTATTAAATAACTACTTGTTGCTATATTTTTTCTTCGGTCATGATCGGGGGCGAGTGGCGCCAAGTCTTTGCAGAAATCTTATCGTAATCCCATCCAAGTGTAATCTATACATTAAAATAAAATTGTAGTGTGTTTGCAATTTCAAATTACCAGCTTTTTAATAAATATAAAAATAAAAATTATATGGAACTTTAATCTAAATACAATTTTTAAAACTTTCGTCTGCCAGTTTCTCCCGGCTAGACCGATTTTGACGCGACTTTGCTGGCAGATAGCGAATGATGAAGCGTTATGGCATATAGGTAATTTAGGTTCGTTCGATTACGAAACACTTACAGATTGCCACATTTCGGGCTGAGGTCCCGGTTGCTACCTTTTGGAAAAAAAACCGGGACAATCGCGTGGTTACAGAGACGGTTGGTTATCAAAAAGACTGCAGGAAAAGTTTAAACTTTTTGTCTTTACATGTATACTTATTTATTTTAAAACTTATTTCCATCCATATTTTTATTGCTACGATCCGCGTTCATTAATTCCGCGTCATTTTTATACCTATTTATGAACTCCGTACAAGACATGTCTACGTTTATGAAATTTGTAATATGTGTATATATATATATATATTTTTCTGTTATTTACAGACTACTTCGCCATTAGGAGTATACATCCTGTGTCGTGGGGGACTGTACAAACATACATGAAACGGGCGCAAAGTACACCTAGACTTATAAAAACAATTTATGGATCACACAAAGTGTCATTCCATGTAGGATTTGAACCCCCAACACTTGGCGCAATAGGAAGCACTGTGGCGACCACTTAAACAACTTTTTTTTACGTGAAAACCCCCTCGTGCTTTCACCCCACCGGGTTTTGCGGCGGGGGGGTGTGTCGGAATCGAACCGACTTAAACCACACAGTGTGCCACTCTGCGCCTGAGACGGGAAGAATCCGGGAACCGCTTTCTTACGCCATCCGGTTCCTTTATCGGCCTCTTGATTTAAAAAACCACTTAAACCACTAGGCCAAACGTGCAGTATCTAAACCTTAGGTACACATACATGCACACACACCAATTAAACTTTTTAATTCGTAATTATTTGTAATAATTGTAATGTAGGCATTATTCTTGCCCACGCAAACGTTTCACTGTCTAGTCCCGAGCGGCTGCCGGCTGGTATTCTGTAATACTAGTCATACTAGATGACAGTCTCCCACATAGCTTATATTTATGCGAGCTGTATTTTCTATAAATATAATAAATATTTCAGACGTCTAACACACAACGCCATCTAGTCCCAAACTAAGCAGAGCTTGTATTATGGGTACTAAACAACTGATATAAATACATATTTACTTTTTTTTTGTAAATACATACATATCATACATAGAAAACACCCAAACTCCGAAACAAACATTTGTAGATCATACAAACATTTGACCCGACCCGGGAATCGAACCCGAGACCTCAAGAACAGCAGTCGCTTACGCTACCGCTGCGCCACCGAGGCAGTCACTATATGAGTTTGTTATTAATTACAAACTACGTGTAAGAAACTATAAATTATTATTAATATATTCAGTATATAATTCAGATATTCTGTAGAATACCTAGGCAATATATATAAATAAATACCCAAGACGTACACGCAAAGTATGAAATATTATTTTCCATTTATCTAGACAATTATTATAATCCCTGGATAAAATTAAACATGTTATATTTGCGTAAATTCAACTATATTTAGAATTACTATTTAGTTTAGCTTAGAATAATGAGTGGGCGCTTATCGCTATATCCCCTCTTTATTCTTTTTCAAAAACTACAACCTCCAAATAATTAGGAAACATGAAACAGACACAAAGAACACCAAGACTTAGAACAATAATTTGTGGATTACACATAATGCTGTCCCATTTTGGATTTGTACCCACAACACTCAGCGTAGTAGAAAACGGCAAGGAGACCGCGTAAACCACTATGTCACTAATGCAATCTCACCTATATTGTTTCATTTATTGCGTTTTGGGTATTGCTTAGAATAACATTGCGCCTTGTAAGTGTTGTATATATTGCCTAGAATACTGGGTTATACAGATTGCTGGTAAGGTATATTTATTTATTTATAACTTTATGCACTTTTGTATTTTGTACATCTATCTATGGGCTTAATGCCCAAGGCATTCTTTAACAGTCAACCTTAGGGTGGTGTAGAAATCTATAGCAATTGTTAAACATTTATAATACACATTACACATCGTTAAATACATAAATTAAAATATATATTTACACTATATTCATGCGGACTACAGATATGAGAAATTTAGTTAGCATGTTCTCGTTTTAATGACTCTATCATATCACTTAGGTATTCATAATCTTCTTTTTTAATGTGAAGGGGTGGCGGTTTTGTTTTTAGTTTTTCTGGAAATGGACGACTTGCATCCATTGTACACCGAAAGTGCTGGAACACAATTGCTTTTAATCATACTCAAACACGATAAACATATTTTCACCTCGGATAGATTCAAATTTGGAAGCATTTTTCTTATTAATTTGATACAAGGAGTTGCATCGTTATTAAGAAAAAAATTCAAATCACTTTTAAACAGTCTGTCGCAAATGTCGCAAGCATGGCCAAAATTATTGTCAATAAATTTCTTTTTAAGCTCCAAATGTGCATGGGAATTCTGTAAGAAAGTAGACTTTGTGTGTACAGGTAGATAATGTTGAAAATCAAAGGTTTGTTTATTATTTTGAACATGATTCGGATTAACATTTTGAGTATTTGGTTCACAGTTTGTTGATTTAAGACCACTTAATTCTGGACCATCATTAATTTGAACTTCTAAAGGAAAATCATTGTAAATTTCGTCATCAGAACTAGAATGTGACTCTGGAATGTGTTCTTCATTCAATGTTGATGGGCCAGCAGTTTGAGTCGATGGAAAATCTGGCATATGTGTTGTTGATGGTCCTGCAATTTGTGAATTATGGAAATTTTTACTATCATGCTTTACGATTATTCCTGAGCTTTGATCTAGACGTAAATTCAGTAAATTCATTCTTTTTCTATCTCTGTAACGCTTAGATTTTAGTTTAGACCTTTCCTTTTGACGTTCTATTTTTTCCTTCTCTTCAACTGTTATTGTTGCTGGATTGGTATTTTTTGAAGCATCCTTAATTTTCTTTTTATATCTATATCGCTGACACCTAATTTTATTTAGGAGTTTTCTTCTTTCTTCTTTATCTATGTCATTGCTTTCTTGACTTCTGTCATTTGCTGAATCTGCTTCTACCGATTCTTCACATACGTCTCTTAATTTTGCTTTTATACCATCTGAAGACATCTTTAACGTTCAAGCAGAATCGATGACCTAAAAAGATGTCAAAAATTGATATTTAGAGAGAAATACAATGTTATTTACACAAAATTTTTTGCAAGACTATAAATAGACTTAATAATAATAAGAGTTGACAAGAGAAGGAAATTTAAATCAAGAAAATATAAGATTGAAAATAAGATAGTGTTTCTTATTTTCAATCTTTTTTTTTAATTCAAACTTTATAAAATACAATAAGTAATATAAGAAAATATTTTCAGTCAAAAATTAAAGACTTGCAATTTTTACAACAATGAAATAAGGCAATTATGATCCTGAAGTGTGGAGATATATGTGTACCAGAGACATCAATTGCAACAGTTGCATCCATACCACTAGTCTATTTCGGCAGTTAAATTTATGTATCAAAAATAATTTTCAATTAGGAACTATATTTTCAGACTTCAACATATAAATCTGTACCTAAAAATCCTATACAAGTGAAAACTTAAAATTATAAATAAACAGTCATAGTCCTGCATATTAAAATTAGTTGTTTGATCCTAAAATCAAATTTGTAAATAAAAGCTGCTGCCAATATTTATGATAAACTGGATCTGGCTCAGTGCAATGAGATAAGTCGCCGAGTCATGTGGATGACGACTTACAATATTTTAGTCTCCATTCAAACCTGTCCATAGAAGTTTTCACTTCAATTATTGGCAAAAATTATTATATCTATAGAAAAAAAATATACACTACAAATTTGTTTTATCAAGTTAGTAAAACCTAGACTTCCTTGTTATTTAAACTATTTAGACTTTTTTGTTGTTTATACATAATATGGTATAGAAATATTACTTTATTTAACTTTTATGTGCAGAGTAATCGTATAGAATAAGATATTCCACATAAACAGACTTTATATGACGCACTGTATACACATATTTAATATACATTTATCGAACACTAATGTACAGGGTCTGAACACGAGTTATTAATGTATAAAAACAATAATTTAAATTTGAATACTTAGGTACCTACTTAATATTCCATAGATTCTATTCTTCTTCTTTTGATGAAATGGCAATCAGCCGGATCAGCTATTTCTGCCAATGTCAAGTATTTCGAGTCTTCAAGTCTTCGTCGTGATGGAATTAATGATAAAAATTATAAAAAATGTGGATGTCATGAAATGGGGACCGTCTTTCGAAAAAACAAAAAACGATCTCCAATTCTATTCTATTCTTTTCTTTTATTATTATTTCTTCCAATTCTACTCTCTGACTGACTGATTTACAAATCGTGATTTTGACAGTTGATGAGTTGACGTTTAGTGCTTGGGTGTCTTTTGCCAAGTGAGAATTATCGATTGAGATTATTTAAAAAAACCTGGCATTAGCAGAAATAGCAGATTATCTGGTTGCCATTTCATCAAAAGAAGAAGAAGAGATTACTTAACCGAATAATTAGTATATATGAAGCATCGGTAATCGTTTTAAAATAGAAGTAAATCAGTCTCTTTTTCAAGAATTATGTTTGATCTACATGTTCGCACCACAAAACTATACTGTGACATAATATAAATATTTGAAACGGACTTTTATTAGATATGATGTCTTCTATACAACATAGTAGTACATCACTTTGATCCATTGTCAGTAGCTTCCTCAGCAAATGCATTATAAGGATTTTTTGGGTATTTTTTGAGTTGAGTTACATTATCAAAGTATTCATACAGATTTCTTTTTGCTTTCTGCAAATATTATATAGCCATTTGTGGAGTAAAAAAATCAAGTAAAGTAAGTCTTCTTCTTCTTTTGATGAAATGGCCACTAGCTTATCAGTTATTTCTGACAATGTCAAATATTTAAAGTCTTCAAATCTTGAGTCTTCGAGTCTTCAAATCTACGTCATGATGAAAATAATGATAACAAATTATAAAACGTGGATGAGATGAAATGAGGACCGTCTTTCAGAAATATAAAAAAATCTATTATTTTAATACCAACGACATGTGGAATTCAATAGTCAGTTATATGACATTTAATGTAATGTAAACAGGCATATTAAATGGCTACGTGGGGTGCAACTCCTTACATTATCACACCTTTGCTACCTGGGGGACGATTTAACTATAAAATTATTTATAATTAGTTCAGAAACATTTTGAAACGAAAAGTTAATATTTATGTAATTGACAATAAACATGATTTAGTTAGTTTGTTTAGATTTGTTTTTAGTTAGTTAACATCAGTGTTTAGTTTCAAATTATAAAATTTAATTAAATTATAGTAAAATGAAGGAATAAGAAATAACATAATTATATCGAAGATGACTTCTGATAAGTAAGTCCCTGCATAATATTCAATTTATAAAATAAAACAATACCTTCAGCATGATTAGAAAGTCACATCACTATAACTAAAAATAAACAGCACAGAACGTAACTCTTTTATGAAGATTGATCATTTGTTCTTGTACTACTCGTGCGCGATAACTTGAGACCCGCGTGGAATTCGTCACCCCTCCCCTCATACCCGCGCACCTACCCTATGACGCCCGCAGTGTTCACACTGCGGGCGTCATAGGGTAGGTGCGCGGGTCTCAAGTTATCGCGCACGAGTAGTACGTACAAATGATCGGTCCTGCGGACCTCTAGAGTACGTACTCCAGAGGTACCTCTGAAATGATTACCTTAAAAAGCATTTATTGCTTAAGTTTTGTTTTTTGCCTTGTTTTAAAGATTTAAATTTAGTTAGAAAGAACAGTACATCTTATAATAAACTTAAAATAACTTAATTGAAATTGGCATTCGAAAAAGTTATTGAGACTTTTGAGTTACGCCTGTGAGAACTGATTTGTGTTAAAAATTACGAAACGTAATACAGTATCTTAGGTGGGATTTATAAGGTATAGATTTCTAAAATGTAGACAAGTTGAATAATTCTCGTAGGATAATACATGAGTGACAGTGGTGTCATTTAATTTCTATTATTTTGTGTCGGGGTGTAACTCGATATACGTTTTAAACAAAGTCTAACACTAGAATGTACGATAGATAACACCACTAGTTTGTACTCATACCTAATGCCTGTCCTGAGTGTCCTGTCACTTTAATGACGTTTGTCAAACAAAGTCGTAGTCGCTAAAAACAGCTGTGATGCGAAAGAATGATCGTCAATCAAAATTATTTACAAATATAAATAATTTGTTGATTTCTAGATCTATAAATCTCTGTATTCATAATACTTTGTGCGATATAGTGGTAAAAATAGTACTAATAACAATTTTAATTGGTAAAATGAGTCATTAATTAAAGTGTAATTGTGCCCTCGCATTGAATAGTCAAGGCTGTGGTAATAAAAGAACGTTATACTGATGTGACTTGTCATAATGGTGGAAGACAATGATCGTGGATTTGGAAGGACTCCTACGAAGAGTACGTTGTTGAAGATCGTGATACTTGGCGAAGGTGGAGTAGGAAAGTCATGTTTGATGAGCAGATTTATTTCAAACCATTTTGATGATCATAGTTTTCACACTATTGGGGTCGAGTTTATGAACAAAACTGTTGACGTGAATGGCAAGCAGTATACATTGCAGGTAATGTTTAGTTTTATAGCACTCTAAACAGGTTTTACTCGTTTTTTTTATACATTAATTTTGTCTGTTCTGAAATTAAAAAGAAAAGATTATATAATGTAGTATTGTTATTGTGTGACGCAGATAAAATTTTAATTACACATAATTTCCTTGTAACAAACTTATTTAAATTGTAATGGAGTTTCTCAGACTTAATTTACCTCCAGTTTCTAATGATATTTGACATATAAATGTGAAAGTTAATTTGTTACTTTTTTGCAGCATTTTTATGCTCTGATCGATCATCCTGAATTTATAAATGTTATTATACATTTATAGGTATATGTTCCTATGTATACAAAAATGTTGCTTTTTATTTGGAAATTTGTTTATTCAACCAAGGGTCTCCATATTTAACAGTATTTTTTAATGGTACAGTACATAGTTTCATCCAGCCCAAGGTTGTGACTAGATTATATGTGTATGATGGTACTTTATTGTAGTGTCCCAATTTTCTATTTCGCTAATGATATAAGAATTATCATTTTAGTCTAGCTGATAGCCTGAGTGGCTGCCAATCAAAAAGGTACCGGAATCACTTCCCAAGTTGGGCCAAACATATTGTTCAATAACAGCCTATAAGTATGGAAGTTGACGATGTTCCACTCATAGAGCATATTATTAAGCCGCCGTTTCCAGGGCGACTTCCCAAGAATGATTGTCCTAGGATAACTTTTTATTAATTTCATATACAGGGATGCAGAGGCTTGATAAATAAAAGTAAACCTCGGGACTCCAAATCTCGATAGTAATAAAAGGCAGGAAAAATATAAGAATTAAAATTTCTCTCCTTAAAATACATTTCTTTTTAAAAGTATAATTAAATGTTTTTGCACATATTCTGTAAAAACTATGCCATTGTTACTCTCGCCATTTTATGTATCTATGTGGAAGATAAGTCATTGTTATTGTCATTAACTAGTTGGACTCAACTAAATATTATGATAATTTACTCTGAATTCAAAATATAGTCATGATAACAAGTGATCTAAATTAATAGGTTACATTAACTTGCAAACATGTTCTAGTCATGCGTCTATGAGAAGGTCAATTTATATAATAAAAGTTTGGTTATAATTCAGTTCCAAAAAACTCTCATTTTCACAACTGCTATAAACACTATTTTCATAGTAATGTACTTGCTAACCATCGGGCAATGCCATGAGACAGAGCTGTTCTAAGAAGAGTAGCCTATGTTACTCCTAAGATCCACAAAATTGGTACGGTCATTCTAGAGATTAGTTTAAATGAAAAAAAAAAAAAATTTGAAAATAAAATTTTGTCATAATCTCCTTGTATATTTCATATACTTTTAGTGAAAGGATGCTAATTAAAATTACAAACACACATTTAAATTTTATTTATTTGTATAGATGTATAAATTTGTATAGATTAAACATCCAATATTGACTATATTGAGGCACACATACATGTTAGTAGAGCCACGCTAATTTCAGGACGAACTTTTCGCCCTCTTCGGATCGGCCGAGGCGGTACTACCCTGTACCAGAATATCTTCCTAAAATGAAAGCATTCGTACTGTCGTGAGTGTGAGACCGGCTGGCGTGATGCAGAATCATCTCAATAGACTGCCATAGGGTGGGTTACCGTGCTACACTGTTACAATGCTCATTTTGTACACATACAAATGTTGCATTGTATGCGTACAAACTGAGCATTGTGACCATCACCCTGCTCCTGCCTTCCATCGGGCAGAGTAATTTTAGCAGGCTCTTAAAATACATTTAAAAAAACTGCGTCTATCATACTCCTGTCGTATTTTATATCATACTAGTTTATGCCCGCGGTTCCGCCCGCTTTTATGTCGGTTATCGCGGCAAATACTACTATTTGCCGCGATAACCGACATACCTATATATTATTCTGATGTATCAGCTATATTGCTGTAAAGTTTCATCCAAATCCGTTGAGTAGCTTTTACGTGAAAGAGTTACAAACATCCATACTACCAAACTTTCGCGTTTATAATATTAATAGGATAGGTCAGTAACTTGTGTATCATGTATTCGCCTATGTAGAGACTAGCAATTTTTTGTTGTTGTCATAATGTCAATAAGCTTCTAGAGAATAAAATATTCCATTTGAGTACAAAACGTATGGTTTCTATCAAGCAGTTTATAAAATCTTGATTTATATATCCTATTCTCATTCTGGAACTCGAAATCCTGTTTGTGCATCCAAACCTTCCTTTACTCCTGGCGTTATTATCATATCATATAGGGCAGTAAATCGTGTATCATGTATTCAACCTATATCGAACAACAATGGACGATAAAGAAATTCTATTATAGGTTCTATTACCTTTGTAGAGACTAATACCTTCTGAATCAAATCCAACTTTGTTCCGACCCTAATCTAAACTGCGGCAGAACACATAGCCAACGATTTCAACGACAATTTCTTTTGCCGCCAATTTACGGCTCATACTTTTTTAACGCACGCCATGGCCGCTTGAAGGAGTCATTACCCACAAGAAATTGTTGGTTGGGCTTTTTTAATGATTGTTAATCTCGTTTCCTGTGCTTGCCAAGAGTTAATGGGAATTATTGATGTTTGAACTTGTAGTCCGTTCTTATGTGGCGAGCATCCATAGTCCGTACTTCCATACTAATATTATAAATTCGAAAGTAACTCTACTTACCGTTGGGGTTAACGAGTTCTTGAGTGGAGACCGCGTCTCGGCAAACGTAGTGTAGGACGTCCACAGGCCAGGTGGAGCGATGATTTGCGCGGGACGGCTGGCAGGAGCTGGATGCGAGAAGCCATAGATCGAACTAAGTGGCGTGAAATTGGAGAGGCCTATGTCCAGCAGTGGACTGCGATAGGCTGAATGAGGTGATGATGAACTCTGTAACGCTTTCACAGATAAACCACTGCACAGATATTAATGGAATTTGGCTTGGATATATATTGGAAGGACATAGACTATCCTTCACCGCGATAGCCGACATACACGCGGGCGAAGTCGCAAGCGAAAGCTAGTATTCTAAATTATCCTATAAGTCAGAGAGTTATTCACTGACGTCACGGTATTAAATGACCTGTTAGTTTAGTTATTAGTGTACTTGGCTGCTTATTGAGATGTCGTGAATTCGAATCCAGTACAGAACAGAAAATTGCGCGATGAACAGGGTTATTTATTACGTGTTAAGATATACATGTATAAGAAGGTATGCCTATCAGCAGTCTTCGTTACGTTGTTTGATGTTTTTGTATTTTTTTGTTTGGACTATAGCTGTTGGCCTCGGTGGCCTCTACAACTTTACGCGGGCTATTGGTGAGCGCTGAGGGCTCTCAAGTGTAACTTTTATTATTCAGTTTCATGATCATTTCGTGCTGAGAATAGAAATCCATAATCACCCTCCTTAGCCAAAATGCAAGTGTTTCTTCTGCTAATACCTCTATTCTTCTATGTGATTGACTAATACAATAATAATTTTGCATTAATGACGTCATTTCTAATCATTTATTAGTTTTCTAATAATGTTTGTAAATGTGTGTCAACATGATTAGGGAGACTGTTGTCAAATCTTGGGGTACTTAGCTAAAGGAGTAACATATTGTTTATCATGAGTAAAAGAATAAGTAGTACAGCTAATTTTCTATATTAACGAAATTGTGTAAGTGACAGAAGAAGAATTTACGTTCTTAAAGCATAGCAATTTACTTCTTTTAAGTAAAAATAGTTTGTACTGTGCAAATTGAAATCCATGAAGAAATTCGTTCTGAAATGCCTCCTATTGTGGTTAAATTATACAATCCAAATATTCCATTCTCAGCTTTCTTAAAACTGAAAAGCATCTGCTTAAAATTTAAATAAAGAACGATCAGGGTTTATTGTACTTCTACTAAGCGTTTACATTATCGAATTTCTCGAAGTAGAGGTGGCTTTGGCGTCAGACAGGCGGTCGGCCGTTAAAGAAGCCAACCAGACATAATTGAGAGGTCAGAGAGATGACGATGATCGCTCTGTTAGTGCATTTCTTCATTTATTTACACTTCCTGCATTATATTCTGCATGAGGCGGTTTTAGTACCATATGGCATTTTCTACCAGTCAACCTTTAGATGGATAGTATCAATAATGTCAAAAGAAGACAATAAATGTAAGATAACAGTTAATTTAAACAAAAAATGAGTACACAAACAAATTTTTTTACAATACCCATTTCGGGTATTGCGTATCATCATCATCTTTGCGTAGTATTGTGGAGGAACGGGTGTCATGTCCCTCCAACACAAAGGGAGGATCCTCCGACCAGGCGAGGTGATCATGCCTGGCGGGCCACTGCCCAACGGTTGATGTTGGGAAGTTGTATATATGTTAATCGGCGCGAGAACTTCTATTGCGCGATTTAGGATTGGTAGTTTCTTAGTTTTCTTCGTTGCTCCGTAGTTCGATGTTTCTTCGGTAGATGGCGCTGTTATATATTTTATGTTGTTGCGCGGTATGTGGAAGTCGCCACATCACTCCCCTCCAAGACCGGAGGTTGATATCTGGATGAGTCTGCTGTTGCGGAACTTGCCAGTTGCCAGGATTGAGTAGTTCCAGTGAGTCGGAACTGAGTGCCGCAAGTTCCAGTGAGTCGGAACTGAATGCCGCTAGTCCCAGTGAGTCGGGGCTGAAGTCCGCTGATCCCAGTGAGTCGGGATCGCATGCGGTGCGCGGTGCTGCGGTGAGGTCCCCAGTGAGTCGGGGCGATTGCTGCGTAGTGGCTGGCTGCTGCATAGACGGGAGAGAAATGTTCTGCTTACATGGACCGTAGTTGCAGTGTGCTGTGCCTAGACGCTGTTGAGGCCGTAGGGGTAAACCAGGCTGGAGCGGTCGCTTCCTGCATGTGGTTCTTAGTTTTCTTCGTTGCTCCGTAGTTCGATGTTTCTTCGGTAGATGGCGCTGTTATATATTTTATGTTGTTGCGCGGTATGTGGAAGTCGCCACAGTATAAAATGAAATTATCTAAGCTACCTACTCAGCTGATTTTAATACAGTTTTCAACAACAGATAGAGTGAATCAAGAGGAAGGTTTATATGTATAATACACGCTTATAGAAAATGTGGATGAAGTCCGCTGACAGACAGTTGCGGACAGAATGATGAATGAAATATATAAAGTATATTTCAGACAATTTATACTGAAATTATCTTACAAAATGTTCGTAAACTTTATAACGACAAATATATATGGATACAGAAGTGATGCAAGAATGTTATGCTAATTGAAACTAAATTTTTCTCCTTCAAACCAAGGTCATGTTATTTGCAAAAATACTAGTTCGCTTGCATAACACTAAATGATAATGTCAATAAGTTTTTAGAGAATACAATTTTTAATTTTCGTTGAAAATGTGTTGTTTTCTATCAAACAGCATATGAAAATAATGATTTATAAAATATATTCCATTTTCCTTTTCTTATTGTAACTCCAAATCCTGCTTGTGCATCTAAAATTTAATACGTCACAATTCCTAACATTTTTTTAAGCCGGATCAATTCTTTATTAGTGGTAAATGTTAAATGACCATACCCTCATCGGGGAGACAGATAGTATGTGAGAGACTCCCGGAGAACGGGTCTACTTACTAAACTCCTCGACGGCTTACCTCGACAGCCTCACTGCCGTACCCATTGAATGAGGTACATCTCGGGATGACCGTAGTCACTCCGGGGTCTGGACATCACCGCTCCTCTTACTATACTACACAGCAAGACGTCAGTCTCAATTTCGGCATATAATTTCTCTGCAAGACTAGATTCTTCAATGATGCGACGATACTTCTGACGATCCTCTACCATTCGTTTGTCTTTTTGTGTTGGGACAAACACCGTTGATGTTCAAATATTTGGATTGGCACCAATTTCTCACCAGACTAAACGTTTTCACACCCACCAAGCAGATTTAACTATTTTAAATGTGTAATCACTTTCCTATTTTTATATATTCTAATTTCAAGATCACAATAAAAGCCATTTCTTGGATACTTTCGCGTAGTCAGACTAAGAATATTCTTATTTGTCCTTAGACACTATTTACAAATTAGTTTCATCAATCAATGGGGCGACGACTAAGGCAGAAACAAAGTTCCTCGTTCTAGTTTACTGTAATAAGTCTACACATATTGTACAAATGGATGGTTTTTGTCCGTATGTAATACAATAACCATTTCAATTTAAACAATTCTCTAGTAGGCTAGATAAGTAAGTAAGCTCGTACTAACTACATCTTAGGGACCCCACGAATCCAAACGTTACTCTGCTATGGTCTGTCGTTTCCATAATGGTAAACATTCGTAATTTAAACTACTTTAAATCCATCGCTCGAAATTATATATATACATTCTTTAACTATCTATAATTTTCTTTTTAATACTTTTTATTAGATACCTAAATATAATTATTCATATCGTAAATGACAATTTGAAGTACCACTGCAATGTAACATCCTGAACGAAATAAAGGGTCCGTAGGCAAGGAACAATACTACTGTTGTTATCAACAAATATGTATTATCTCAGAAAAGTTGTAATGGCTCTTCAAAATAACAATTTCTTAAACTACTTATAGTGACACTGACAGTGAAATGATTTCGCGATTCAGTGTTACCTCAAAACGCCATCTATCGGTGTCACTCGTAAACATAAACAACTTATCTTCTAACTTATATTATATTAATGTATACACGTATACATATATATATATATAACACTGACATTATATTTATTTTCTTTACCCGTTCCACCACACTTTTTCACATTATATATTTCTTCGGTTTACCTGAACAATCCGGAAAAGGGAAACAAAGAAAAGCACGAGGCATTCATTTTCCATGTATAACGTATGTTTGTCCGTTTACAAACGTTTCCTAATCGATTTAAATTAATTAAGCGTACACTGTTGTTGCGGGAAGTGTCACTCGAAAAATTGTTTATAGTAAAAAAAAATATTACTATTTCCACCTAATCGACCAAAATATATGTCTCCCGCAATAGGAATAAATACTGTGTCGCGGACGACTCTAAAAACATATATGTAATGGACACAAACAACACCCTGACTAGATCAACATTTTTTTAATCACACAAAGAACAACAGAACAACAACGGAAGGAAAGAAGTCACCACTTTAAAATGGAAGACATACGTTCTCGTACTCATCGCTTCGGTGCTTCCTTCCTGTGGCGAGCGGTCAAAACCTGGAACTCACTACCAGCGCACGTGTTTCCTTCCCACTATGATCCCGGGTCCTTTAAGCGGGGCGTGAAAAAGCATCTCATCAGGCCGCCATAGTGTGGGTCACCATGCTGCATTGTTCTTTTTCGCATTGAGGAGGGTGACCACCACTCTTGGATTCTACCATGCTTTCCATCAGGCAGAGCAGAGTCATTTTGGCAGCTTATATATATATACAAAAAAACACACTTTTGGATCACACAAAGTGCCACACAAAAGGTAGGATTTGAACCCACAATACTTGGCGAAGTAGAAACTTAAATTACTATTTAACATGATTTAGAACAGATGTGTGGTGTGTATGTATTGGACAACCTTTGAAAATAAAGGTTCTGACAAACACACCCTCGATGATCTACGCCTCTGCTATTTTCGTTCTAGATAGATTGCTGGTTTCATTACATGTCAACACGTGCCCAAAGAGCACGAATAACATCGATAGATAAGACTCGTCTAGCTATAGTACTGCCATTATTTAGTAACGCTTCCATTATCTGGTAGGCACTGGACCGTATGATTAACACGTAGTTCGTATACGTTGGAGGACACGACTTTTTAAGTGATCGGTCTAACTTTTCTTTAATCTTTGTTGGTGTACTTGTGTACTGTATACGACTGTTATAGTGTGCGTGTGAGACTAAGCGAAGCCTGCAAGGTATCGTCAGAGTCGTTCCTGGTGTACATATATTTTTTCCAGTCTCATAATATATTTTTTATGTATGTAGCTGCCAAAATGACTCTACTGCGCCTGATGGAAAGCGTGAGTAAAATCCAAGTGGTTGCCGTCCTCATTGTGAACGTAGACAATGCAGCATGGTGATCTACACTTTAATAATATTAATTATTCTCTTTTTTTTACTCTCACAAAACTTTCTTAAGGTAAATTACAAAATGGCACATATTCAGATAACATCGTGAATTTGTTTTTTTTGTATGTAGGGCTCTGCCAAAATGACCACTCTGTCTGATGGAAAAAAAAAACAACAACCCATAATGTCCCACTGCTGGGCTCGGGTCTCCTCTCAGGAGAGGGTTAAGGCGATAAATCCCCACGCTGGCCAAGTGCGGGTTGGGGACTGGCAAGAATACGTTGTGGCTACGTAAATCTTGCCGTTGGATGTTTTTAAGCCGCCCAAAGGCCTCCAATTAAGCTTCACGACTGTTATCGTATTATAACAACCGGGACCGACTGCTTAACGTGACCTCCGAATCACGGAGACGCTCATGGTAACATGCCACTAGCGGTCACCCATCCAGATACTGACCGCGCCATCGTTGCTTACCATCGGTGATTGTTTCTAATCACCGAGTGCAACTGGGCTATGAGCGCCTCTATGATGGAAAGCATAAGCAGAATTCTAAAGTGGTGGTCACCATACTAATTGCGAATACAGACACTGTAATAATGCAGCGTGGTGACCCACACTCGGTCTAGCAATGCTTCTGCAACATTAGGCTTCCGGTCTCGCACTCGCCAACGAAACACGACAGCACGATCGCTGTCATATTACGTTGATTTTCTGTGCGAAGGTAGCATCGCCCCGGTCGATCCGGTTGAAATCGGTGTAGCTTATATTGGTGCCTGAAATATGTTTAAAAATCCTGTAGTTACAGGTCACTGCAGCAACGGAACTATACTACGGCTATATTGCGGCCTAGTGACATGCTTTTTCACGCCTCCTTGTGATTAAAAAGTGTAAAAGCCACTTAGGATAATGAGTATTCATTAAGTTGACATACATTTTAGGAGGCAATATTCACGTTCAGTAAAATTATTACAGACGAAAACTGATTAATCAGGCAAATGCAAAGATAAAATTTGAATTCAACTCCGTTTGAAAAAGAGATATCTCTCTGTAGCAGCCTTATTGAAAACATAATAATAATTTAATTGAAATCTAAATCATCATCATCATAATCAACAGCCCATAATGTCCCACTGCTGGGCTCGTGTCTCCCCTCTCAGGGGAGGGTTAAGGCCACGCGTCTAATTTAAATATATACGGTTTTTCATAACCAGTACTTTCATAAACACTCCTTTCCTTTCCTTCTTTTCAATCGGATTAATAATGGAATATTTTGATTCCGGTTCAATTCCTAATCAGGTTTTGAACCACTCTGGTAACAATTGTATGTAACCGGGTATGTTTACTGATGGAGTTTTAAACCCTACCCAATGCGTTACTCACGTGGGCCACTCCTAACACACACATTTAGCGGAGTGGGAGGGACTACCAAGAATATTATCAGTGTGTGACTCAAGTGAGCGAAATTTAAACCATTTTAGTCACCATGTCTAAGATATATTATTACCGAGTAATCATAGAGTTTTCTTCATATTTTCTATGATATCAATGCGGTTTTCCTTCCATATCTTGTTTAACGAGCTACATCTGAGAATAATACGAGTATTCTATGGTTTTGAGACCCACGTATGCGATACGATAGTGTTTTTCATTTGTGTTGTATAATCATAGGAGATATACAGGTCCAGATTAATATCTGGAGCTGTATATCTCCTGGGATGGGGATATGGGAGTCGTCTGTGATGCTCTAATGAAATAATTAAAATTGACAAATATACTACATATACTTATATGTAGTCAAATATTCTTTATAAGTTTATTGTTAACTTTTTCTACAGGCGCTGGCACGTAACTTGGTCAGATTTCGGCGTAGTGGGGTTAAGTTCGCGCTGGTTCGCGCGCATTTCAAACTAATTGCAACAATTCAAAACAAAGAAAATCGAAGTTAATCGACTGACGATCCAATCGCTTGCTCGGAGCGGTGCTACTACAATCCCCGCGTCCTTCTATTAATCAAAGGGACCTAAAAAACGATTTCGCGCATTTAACGAATCTGGCCAATTTACGTGCCGGTCTCTATACCTAATTTAAAATAAGAACTAATGCTCGTTTAGTTGTTTGACTAGACTGACTGAATACAATCACATGGACGATTTCGTCCTACTTTAATCTATTACACGCCTACGAAAAGCTAGAAATAATAATACTAAGAACATCTACTGTAGATTGTTCAAGGATTTAGTATAGAAATATTTTGTGATTATTAGTAGGTAGTAGATTATAGTAATATTATTTTGTATTGAACTTTTTACTGATTTCATTGTACTGTTATTGGCAAATGCAATATCACAGGATCGTCATTGTTTTCTTTATAAGGAAAATTAATAATAAATCGTTGTAATCATAAATGTGGAGGATAGTTAAGAAATCACCAGGACAGGGATATCTGCTAAATATAATTTAAACAAGGAATACAATCTAGAATTAAATTCACTTGCACTCTTCCACTTATCACAGCAAAGTTTCTTCATCTTTTTTGATGATGCCATACGGGGAAACCGGTCAGGTGTAAAAAATAAATAAATGAAATACTGGAATAAGTGCAAATGAGTTTAATTCTAGAATATTGCAACAAGTTCCATCAAGTGAATCCTTATTAAAAATTAAAGGTAGCTAATATCCCTGTCCTGGTGGCTTCTCCAATGGAAAGGTGACTTCACACTGAGTCCTTCAGACTCCTATAGTTTCAGACCGTTCTTTCCTTTTATCGTTCAAAAAGCTTACGATCCAAAGAGGTTTTGTGTCGTAAGGGTAGAAATACGAAACTAACAATTAATTTATTTATGCTGCAAAAAGCCATCAGCAGATTTAATTTTGAATGCAGTTTTAAAGGTTGCGTACCCACAGAGTAAAACAAGACCCTATTACTAACACTTCGCTCTCCGTCTGTCTGTCCGTCCATCCATCACCAAGCTGTATCTCATGAGCCGTGATGGTTAAACAGTTGAAGTTTTCAGGTACGATGTCGTGATGTTGTGATGATGATGTGTCTGTTACCGCTATAACAAAAAATACTAAAAAAACATTGATATTTTGCTCGATTTTAACGGTAAACGATAACGGCAATAAGTAGACGATTGAAATGTATAGATAATGATACGGAACCCTTTCCGCGCGAGTCCGACTCGCACTCAGCCAATTTTTTTAATTTATCTGCGTGCACCACATACAGGAAACGGTTAGAAGCCCACCCCAATACCCTTGCACGACAGCTCACAATAGCCAGCTATGTTAAGCGCCTTAAAAGAAAAAATATTTTATAGTGTTGAGAATTAATTATGAGTAGATGTTCTCTGTGGAGGACACACTCTCAATGTGAGAATCATGCAGCACATCTGCTAAAAGTGAATGCACTGATTGCAGATATATATAATAAAAAAAAAAAAAAAAAAATCGCGTATATAGTACTCATACTCATAAAGAACATGCAATGTGGGTAATATAGTATTTTCTTTACTAATTGCTAACCGTTTCTTACTAAATTAGTGTAGAACCATCAAATTTTGCCATTAATTACCTTTTGCTGTAAGGAATGTAATTAAAAGAGTCTTCCTTTAACGTTCATTAATCGACGTGAAAACAGATGTTTTCAAGATATTTTCTTAAAACACAGAAATCGACATACATAAAAAGTAAATGATTCGACGCCAGAAAAAAAAACTAGACAACAAGCTTTGTTATTCCATACAAAATACGGATTCTACTATTTCCACGTCAAAAAATAAATTGATTGACTTTAAAGGCCAAGGTTCTATATTGTGCGAAACCTATCGAAGTTACATTTTGTACATGTGACAGTTTGTTCATAAAATTATATGTTCTCCAGGTATGGGATACAGCCGGCCAGGAACGTTTCAAGTCCCTCCGGACTCCGTTTTACCGTGGCTCCGATATCTGCATCCTGGCCTATGCCATAGACGACCGCAGTTCTTTCAACAACATCAAGATGTGGCTTAACGAGTTCCTCCATTACGCGGGAGTTAAGAATGGCATTGAAAGATATCCGTTCATGGTTGTTGGAAATAAGGTATGTCATATATATATTGTTTTTCGCATGTTGAAGAAATAAATAAATATTTCGGATATCTAACGCCATCTAGTCCCAAACTAAGCAGAGCTTGTATTATGGGTCCTAAGACAAGTGATATAAATACATAAATATTTTTTTTTGTAAATACGTACATATTATACAAAGAAAACATCCGACCCAGGATTCGAACCCGAGACCTCATAGACAGCAGTCGCGTACGCTACCACTGCGCCACCGAAGCAAAAACTAAAATTACTTTTAAATAATGTCAAGGCGACCTTGTCAGGTGGATTCGTAGTCTACTTTTCTGCAGTCGCTATATTAGATCCGTTGTAAAACATGACTAGCAGTATCGTGGTAGTGATTCTGACAATCCAAGCATGCGTAGTACTACTTCTTGGCATTTACAGCTCCCCCAAGTTGCTCAGACCTGTTTTTATAGTACATACAAATATTACGCACAGTTCGATACCGAGATCGCGTGTAACCAAATAGATCAACATCGTTAATAATAAAGGAGATAAAATGCTACCTTGTGGAACGCCAGTGTCGGGGTCGTTCCGACTTGACGATGTTTCATCAATTCGCACTGAATGTAAACGTCTATGAAAATATTAAGAAAAACTATCCAGTATTTCTAAACTCAACAATGAGTGAGAATAAACAATAGTGAATCGTAGATGTCAATGCTGAATGCTTTGGAGAAGTCAATCAGGACCAGGATACGGTATACTTTATGCATATGTGCTGCGAATAAGCTATGACCAATTATCTAAAATAAAAATAAACGACTTCAAGAACTGGACCAAATTAAGATGAGACCACACGGCAAGCGCCAGCTTAAAAAAATAAAATCTTCAAAATCGTTTCACCAGTCGAATGTTCTGAAGTAACAAACATAAAAAAGAATACAGTCAAATTGATAACCTCCTTTTTGAAGTCGGTTAAAAAATGGACACCGTCCACTAGATCCCCTAGGGGATTCATTCGAAATACTTTTCGTCTACATTGATCCCCTAGGGGATCATTTTGGATTTCATTTTTATTTGAATCCCCCAGAGGATTCTTTTAAAAGCATTTTCTTACACTTGGATCCCTTCTTAAATTGATGGGGGATTTATTTAGATTTTTGTCTACAAATGTAAATGTATGAAGTTGTTTTAAAATCCCATACCTATTAATGCATTTCACCACCAAAGATTATCTACACAACTTAAAATTCATTAAAAATCCTACATATTACAGATAGAAAATTAAATCAGAACAAAAATATGAATAGTTCTCCCAACATAAAGGTCACGCCAGTTTGGGGATCTGGGCATACATTTATATTGTTAAATATAAAATAATTTGCTGCAATGAATATTATTATTATTACATTGTGGGGATTTTTTTTAAGAAAAACTCCTAATGTATTGTTCAAAATGTATTAAAAATTCTATATAATTGATTGCATTGAAGATCGGTGAAGATTCAAATCCAAATAAATCTCAAGTCGGCTTAGCCTGGGGATTCTAGTGGATGGAGCCAATAAATGATTCACCACATTTGTAGAAAAAAAGTGAACCTACCTCGATTACATTTATAAATAAGTGGTGATAAAATACAGTTAAGATTATAATCGACATTGTGATCGTGACGTAATCACATTATTCTTTTTATCAGTCATAATTTTAACTCGATTATTGACTGTTTTTCTCGTTACTGTAGTAAAAATACCTACTTACTACCTGAAATAGATAGGTTTTATTTTATTATTTCACCTTAACTTAAAATTTACGAGTATATTACGAATTCTTTTATGAGGAAATGAGAGAGTCACGCTTCGGAACGAATAGGCCGGCTCGATCGGACTGATACCACGGCCTCACAGAAAACCGGAGTGAAACAGCGCTTGCGTTGTGTTTCATCGAGTGAGGACACCGGAGGCCCATATTTCCCTTTGGGTCGGAGAGAGGTTACATCCGTTCCTCAAAAATGGAGAGAAGTCTTACGCATTGGCTATAACTGCCTCGGTGGCGCATTGGTAGCGTATGCGACTGCTGTGCTTGAGGTCTTGGGTTCGATTCCCAGTTCGGATCAAACGTTTCTTAATTTGAGTGTGTTTCATGTATAATTTGTATGTTTTTACAAAAAAAGTTATACATGTATTTATATTACTTGACTAGTATTTATAACATAAGCTCTTCTTAGCTTGGGACTAGATGGCGTTGTGTGTTAGATGTCCGAAATATTTATTGGTTGAAAACTCACATTTTCTAATTACATTCATCAAAATGTGTAACGATAACTCTCCTCTTCATTAGTGAAATAAAAATGTTGCATTTTTGTATATTTCAGTCCGACGTACCGTCCAAAGACAGGGAAGTGACGTATGACCAATTAAAGCAGTGGTGTGATGACAATAAGATAGCTACATACATTGAAACCTCCGCCAAAAACGATAATAACGTTGTCGAAGCTTTCTCGATGGCTGTGCAGAGGTAAGTAATAGCTACTTGTTCTTTTACAAACATGAATTTCAAATTCAAATTCAAAATCATATATTCAATTGAGACACTAAGTGACATTTATGAAAGTTAAATTGAAGCTACAGATAAAAATCATAGATCGACACAAACAGACGCCAGATGTACTGTACTGTCAAGGTGAATTAGGTGAAAACACCAAAATTCACGGCCTGCCTGTGTCGATCCATAACTTGCAGTTTCCAAAATGCGTGAGGCCTTATGAGAAGAACACTGACAAAGAAACTCATGACTACTCTTTTTAAAAGTCAGAAAAATTCACAGAATTGCTAATCTGTTGTCAATGTAATTTAGAAATATGGATGGGACAATAACATAGATTAAATACTTTAAGGCAATTAAGTAAGAATTCTTTTTGTTGAAGTTAAAACTTCTTTAGGCGCATTGAGCTATTTATGAGTGAACAAAAATCATGGAACTCGCGTAATCGTCACTGAACCATTTCCGTAATCTGTATTTAAGCTGTGTATATATACATATATATACATAGATATACTTCCACGCGTTATTAGTATCCATTAAATATTTACAAAGAGTTTATCTCTCCACTTATATATTCATACTAGCAACCTGCCACGGCCTTGCACGTGTTTATTTCCGAAAGTATAATATAGTCTATGTTTCTCTGAGATCTGTGGCTTAAAATATACTCAAAAATTTAACAATTTATTATATACATACGGAAACCTTCCTCAATAATCGCTCTCTCTATAAGTAAAAACCGCATAAAAATTCGTGCAATAGTTATTGAGATTATCGCAAATAAACACACGGCGGAGGACTTTGTTTTATAATATGAAGTGGGGTGCGATTGGTTTTATTGTAGAGTACGAGTTTTATTGTAGATAAATTATTTTGAAATAGTGAGCATCCGCTCAAGTTTATAAACCACAATGTCATTACTATTTATAATAACTATTTAGATATATAACGCTATATTACGCCATGCGCTACTACAAAAATATCATTAGATCGCAAACGCAATCTGGTATGTGCCTTATCACTTTGTGTTAAAGAGCTATTTACAATGATACATCATTTGCGAACATATTATAATATATATCTGACAAAAGCGCAAATTTTTTAGTGGCAACTATTTATATAAATTATTTTATTTCGTATTCTTGTTTAAAATAAGGAATTTGTTAAAATGCTGTCTTACTCACACATTTGACTTTGTTTCATGAATTTAGTTTAAGATAAAATAATTCTAGGTACTTATAAAAGTTGTATACGTATAAAATTAATTATCTTTATTGATTGGACTCTTGGATGCATTGAAAAATTAATTTGTTGTAATCGCCCACTAAGAAAGAATAGTAGGCAGTTTCAACCATGCCGCTGTAAATTTACCGTGGGAGAGCCACGCTTCGGCATGAATGGGCCGGCTCAACCGGAGTGATACCACGGCCTCACAGAAAACCGGAGTGAAACAGTGCCTGCGCTGTGTTTCATCGAGTGAGTGAAGATACCGGAGGCCCTTATGGCCTTCCCTTCCAACCCTTCCCCTCATCCCCCTCCCCATTCCCCAAGGCCGGCAACACACTTGTGATGCCTCTGGTGTTACGGGTGTCCATTGGCGGCGGTAATCTCTTACCATCAGGCGATACGTCTGCTCGTTTGCCCCCTAATCCATAAAAAAAAACTCGGCATGTTTTTTAGAAAATTTTAAACACCAAATAAAAAATAATCACGTGAGCGCAGCCGCAAGCAATAGTTAGTAATATTCAATTTGTCACTTACAGTAAACAGTAAAGAAAATATGAAAAACCAAAAATAAATGAGAATCATGTTTATGGCTTAGAGCTATTTAGTAAAGGTTTTAATTTGGGTCGCGTTTGTTATGTTTGTGGCGTGATTTGGGTCACTACTACTCGTGCGCGATAACTTGAGACCCGCGTGGAATTCGTCACCCCTCCCCTCATACCCGCGCACCTACCCTATGACGCCCACAGTGTCACACTGCGGGCGTCATAGGGTAGGTGCGCGGGTATGAGGGGAAGGGTGACGAATTCCACGCGGGTCTCAAGTTATCGCGCACGAGTAGTACATTACCATGGGGTTGCCCATTACAGGGATTATAACCACGTCGCTATAAACGACTATAAATTTATTACTACTCCAGTTACACTATAATCTTGTTTGAGAATGTAAAATATAAGATAATCTAATGAAACGGAATATTATCTGTAGCATCCTCTCTTTGGAGATGTACGTTATATAGATATGCACACAAGTCCAGCCTCGCCGGCGGCTCTCGCAACAATAGTGTGTTGTGTAAGAGGCTGTACGTCTATATACAAGTGAGCGAGTGAATGAGTGCATGAATGAGTAACCTAGTGATGGGACTGGATAGACGCATACACTACATTATAAATATAAACGCCAAATAACCGTAATTTCGATTCTATACATATAGATTTTTCATTTTTTTTATTTGATACTGTCAAAGTGACTGCTCTGCCTGATGGATAATATATAGCAAGCATAAGCAAAATCCAGGAATAGAGATCACCATATTCACTGCGAAAGCAGACAATGCAAGAATGAAGCATGGTGACCAACTCTATGGCGGCCTATCATCATTATTTGCTCACAGTCTTCAGATATCCCTCCAAAATAGGACCTACAGTTTTCACAAATACCTTATGTCATTTATTTGCACACCTCGTCGAAGATGAACAAACATCCTTGTCGAGTTTAATGAAAAATTCCATTCATAGGTTCAGTAATCAAGGTGTGAAATTACCAAATAAAGCAGCAACCTTTAGAATAACAAGTTTATTATTCAAAAAATAAAAATGGTTTATTATTAACGCAATAACACGAATTCAAATCCCTACCTGATTGCGGAAGGAGGGTTATGTTTTTCGAGTATATGTATGTATGTGTGTATATTTCTTTGGCACGCCCTAGAGCTTAAACGGCTTGTCGTATTTTTATGTGAGTGGTACTAATAGATTCGTCTCAGTCGTGAGAGCGAATTGGGTACACGAAAATAAAAAAATCCAAATAAAAGGTTATACGAACTTGGGTCTTTTTTTAATTAGTCATTACTTGTTTAAAAACGAGTTAAGTGATGCTTATATGTTGTATAAAACATGGTAATTAATAGAGTATTTTCATAAAACATTACAATAATATATATATGATTGTTGAAATGTGTTTATGTACCTATACTTTTATAGTAACTATTCAAGGAAAATATCTCATAGCCAAGATATCTAGTACATATATATTATAACAATAATAATAATCGTTTTGCTTTGATGCTCAAAATGAATTTCGAAACTATCTGAACAATTTACAGGTGTATGTGTTTTGCTGGCGTGCCTACGATAGGGTAGTTACATCACGCTTAGATCAAAGAAGCCTAGTATGATTGAAATGAGACGCGATGACGCGATATATGGCGTCTGTTTGTGACATACGTGACGTCACCATTTGTCAACCAGTGACAATTATAGTTCTGAACTATGAAAATTATTGTTGTGAACTTTATACATACGTGACGTAACTCGCTCCGATTGGTGTTCAACTTAACATGGCAGATTGCTGTATTTTATAGTTTTATTTTTGTTAATTAACTATTAATCTCGCTCTAAATATGAAAATAAATACGATTTTTATACTCTATGAACCCCATTTCATCGGATAAATACATGACTTTAGTGGTTCTTGATTAATAAATAAATAAATAAATATTTTCGGACACCTAACACACAACGCCATCTAGTCTCAAACTAAGCAGAGCTTGTATTATGGGTGCTTAACAACTGATATAAATACATATATACTTTTTTTTTGTAAATACATACATATCATACATAGAAAACACCCAAACTCCGAAACAAACATTTTTAGATCATACAAACATTTGATGCGACCCGGGAATCGAACCCGAGACCTCAAGAACAGCAGTCGCATACGCTACCGCTGCGCTATGTCATCATGCCTATTGGTTTTGTCGCTCATGGTGATTTTTTCTAGATTACCTTAATAAGGGCTATTGACGAATCCAAAACTGAATAGTTTGTTCAATAATTATAGATTTGAAAATAGATGTTATAACTCTTCTAATACACCGATCCTTTTTTAAGCTATATATTATTCATTTACGCAAATGTTACTAAATTTTTCATAAATTATGCGTTGAATTAACGGTTATCTAGACATTAGGAAATTTATTGTACACTCAGAGATACATCAGCGATATATTTTGATACCTATATATCAAAAGAAACAAAAAATTAAATTGGATGTCGATGAATTGATTGCCGACGAATCTACAAGAATACTGAGGCTTCGCTAAGAATGTTTAATTTATTTACATAATAATTTATAACCTCCTTTGTCAATACAAACTAACTGGTACGAGTTTCTGCATAGGTGTTATACTATATACTAGCTGTGCCCCGCGGTGTTATTCGCGGGTAACGCCGCGGGACAAACCTAGTCCAAAACAGTAGCCTCTGTTACACTTAATATCAACAGCTATTTATCACTTAAAGTTCCGTCGAAATTCATTCAGCCGTTACCGAGATTAGCCGGTAGATACAGAGACATGCCAAAATTAAAAAAAAAACTTGAAGTGAAAACATCTTTAGTCACTACATCACTGTCTTGCTGACCTCACAAAACTTTGGCTGCATTAACACTTTTTGGTTGGGGAACATCTTGTGGGTTTGCGTCTTATGTTAATTTTAATATTATGAAATATCTAATTTATACAATAATTTTATAAATGACATTCTATGTTATAAGTTTTCACTTCTATTGGTAGTCCTTATGACTGCCAATTTTTTATTTTCATATAAGTACCGTACATATATTTAGTAGTAGTTCTCTGTCACAATTTCTCGTACTCAAATCACTAATAAGCAATAGTTCTTTATAGCTTAAGAGAAACTATGTAGGTACTTACAAAGTCTTATCTGAAAGAAATCCTTGGATTGTTTGAAAGAGATTTACATTAATCTCTAGACACTCTTTACATATAGAGTCATAAATCTCTGACACTGTTGGTGCCTTTTTTAAATACATAGACAACCAAACCGACCTTGTTACGTATTGTTTGTATAGTTTTTCGAGTAACGTTTATTAAACCTCAAATTACATCACTGCGAAAGAAGGAGGGTTATGTTTTTCGAATGTATGTATGTATATTTCTTTGGCATGTCCTAGAGTATTTTTATGCGAGTGGTGTCAATAGGTTCGTCTTAGTCGTGAGAGTGACAGTGGGTACATCAAAATAAAAAAAAAACAAATATAATGATTTTTAGCGCTATATTTTATTTTAAATTATACATACTATTATGTCTTACATTTATGTAAGAGCTGTGGATTGTAAAAAAGTTAAATGTGTGTATAATATATCCCATACAATCCTAAATAAAATATGTTTTCAAAATACATCGAGTGTGGTATCAAAATAAAGAATTTTTCAAGGTGATTACAAATACATATAACTTATATGTTTTATTTAAAAAAACTGAATTTAATAAAGATGACAGGTTGACGCATTCGAGTTTTTTAAAAATAATTTTACTTACTTAAAAGTATACTTACTAATATGATTGCGTTCTTCATCATTGTCATCATCAGCATGTCGTATTCCACTGGTGGACTTAGGCCTTTTTCATTGCTCGCCTTTTCTATAGATTTTTGGCATCTCAAATCCATCTCTTGGGTATTCGTAACTTTATAGTAACTGTTTCATAATAACAACTTTTTACAGAATATACGTTCTGGTCTGTTTATTGTGTAGACTTTTTTTTCTTACGAATATAAAATAAACAAATATTATCGAACTTCTTACACACAACGCCTTCAAGTCCCAAGCTAAGCAGAGCTTGTTTTATGGGTATTAGACAACTGATATAAACATATACTTTTTTAGTAAATACATACATATACATAGAAAACATCCAAACTCCGAAATAAGTATTTGAACCCGAGACCTCAAACACAGCAGTTGCATACACTATCGTATACGATACCAAATCGACACCGAGGCAGTTAGCATAATGAAGTAAAGTGGGTACACATTACTAGTATTCTCACCTACTTCTCCAACTTAGTTAATGGTAGCCTTCTATGCGGAGTTAGAACTAACAACCATTTGATCGCAACAACATTGCACTTACTATATTGTTACCCTTTTATTTTCATACACTTTTCTTTTTTCTAGATGGCTGGAATTAGAACAAAGAGCAGAGAAAGAACTGGGTAGGCTGGACCATCCTGACACGGTGACACTCCACGGCTCCTCAACAGTATCCAATATAAGAGCCACGTGTTGTTCAAGATTCTCCGAAACATGAAATTCTTAAGTAGAATGGTGATAATCTTAGAGATATATTGTTGGATTTATGACATGGGGGCCTAGTGTGAGTTTGTTTGACATCAACTCGCTCTCGATCAGCGTGCGGGTCAATAGCCGAACGCTGTCACTTATTAACATATTAATAAATTATTGTTTACAATTATTGCGATTACCCCTGTGATAATCACAGTTGTGATTTTTGAGACGATTTTGAGTCATTCACTGCTTAGTACCTTTGTCTATAACTTATGATTCATAGACAAAGATACTAAAAAGTGCGTGATTTTTTTTTTGTACACACAGTGCTAATAATTGATTACAATTATCTGTATCGCTAGCTGTAAATTAGTCACAGCTGTAAATACAGGATATATGATTAATATAGGTAACTTAACAACATCAATGGCGTAGTGGTAGCGTATGCAACCGCTGCCTGAGACGTCGGGTTTGATTTCCGGGTCGGATTAAATGTTTGTATGATCTGTGAATATTTGTTTTGAAGTTTGGGTATTTTCTATGTAAATAAATACGTATATATTGCTCCCTCCGTCTTACGAATTTTCGATCAGGTCACGTGGCCTGACGCGAGTTAAACATTTTACCCATCACAAAAAGTGCACAACGCCGCTAAAGAAGATTTTACTTCAAAAAGTATAAAATTATCCTACCGGTCAATCTATCATAACACAGGCTCTGCCTAGTTTGAAGCCCGATGTCATTTAAATATCAGAAGAAAAATATGATTTAGTTTCACCCCTAACGGTCATCACGCCCATCGAGTTCTTGTGAAATAAACTCACACTAGGTCCCCTGATCTTATTTTCTATAGTTTTTATTAAAACTTACTAATTTATATTGTTGTACGAGGGTACAGGTCTCGGATAGTTTAGTACACAGGGTGAGAAGTCTCGATTCATTTATTTCAAAGTCTAAATGAAAATGCTTTTAGGTCTGCTAGCTTGAAACATTTCAGTTAGTACCACCTCTAGTTTTTTAATATTATGCCTTGTGTAATTATAGTTAAATATTTAATTAGATAAATATTTTTTTAGTCCAAAAAATATTTCAATAAACCTTTTATTGGGTAAACGTGCCTATTTGTGAATGTCTTTTTAATCTGATAGTAAAATATATACTTACTAAATATATTATTCTAATGCATAATATTTCCTATTTAAATATATATTTTATTTAAATAGATTTCTGGAAAATTATTAAACTTAATTTAATGTAGATTAGTCTGCACATGAAATTTCATAATACATATACAATCTTTTTAAGATAAAAAAATGTTTTTCTTTTTTTAAATATATAACAGATTTGGTTGTGTAAAAGTATTGTAATAAAATGTTAATAAAACAAAGTATAAATTTGTTAGAGGCTTATTACAAGATATCTCTTAACTACTCTTTTGAGTTCAAAATTTTTCTTTTTATTGATTTTTGAAATGCAAAATGTTCAAAGACTTTACTACATTATATTGTTGTACGAGGGTACAGGTCTCGGATAGTTTCGGATCACAATTTGTATAAAGTAATAAAAAAACGAAATCGACTAGATTTACACTCTTTCACTGACGTGTCGATCTTCTACGAAGAATAAAGGTCGTTGCTTATTGGTCATTGTTTTACTCTAAAGTGTCGTTCCGCTCTGAGGTTCGTGCTCAGTTATTAAGAATTGTAGCACACAGCTCAGATCATCAAAAGTTAAAAAATAGATATAGGCATATATTTTACATGTTTCTAAGAGCTCGACAAGCAGAACAAAAGAGTCGGTTAAATAAATTATATGGAGAGTGTTTCTCGTAATAAGCCTAGTATAAAAATGGCTAGTCTCTTTGAGTGAAACATACAGAGTGTGAACATTCCAATAGTGTTATTAATTTTAAGTTGCATTTTGTCTCCATTCCTTTCACTAGAATTTAACACAATGCACAAATATATATAACATTAACATTTAGTATACTCTATGTGTACATAAGTACCTAGATTAGGAGAGATGTTTTTAAAATGGTTGTTTGGTGGATACATACAAAGTGAGTATCACCGTGTGGTGACACAATTAGAAGTGTCACCATCCCTGTTTATGCTGTAGACATCGTATGAGGCGATTAAGGGAGCAAACTCATTGAAAAAAAAGAAAAACTAAAAAGCCTATAGCTATCCGTGTGGACAGCGTGTAAACCTCCTTGGTAAAGAGAGGTCTATGTACAGTGGACTCATAGAGGTTGTTGATAATGATGTTATAGATATAAAACTACATTATATTCTATATTCAAAATTACGATTTTTCATCCAGTTAGGTGTCTACGTACGACAGTATAATTTTTAAACGATTCCAATAAAGGAGGTGGTTCTCAATTTGATTGTATTTTTTTTTATAAGAATTCGCTTCAGCTATTATTTAACCAGTGTAAATCAACCGAGCCAATATTTTTTTTTTAATAAAGATTCAGAAAACTAAATAAAAAGTCCATTATTTTTATTGTGTATATGTAAAAAACTTACTGTGTGAATTATATCATACCAAAGATCTATTTAATAATATTGAAAACACTATAATGTATAATATAAATTGTATGATATTGATATTTAGTGACGAATAAAACGTAAACATATAGTAAAATTTGGCCTATTCTATAAAAATTCATTCATATGGACCTTACAATAGGTATTTGTTTTCATTTTAACACAAATGCACTTACGCACTTACTCTTTTGAAAGTATTCTGAAACAGTCTAAATTCCTTAGAAAGTAATCTGTGCTACAACCAAACTAGACAGAGTGTACTGTTTACAGATAGAAATCCATAATTAAATACAATAAACGTACAGATGCCCGTTTCAGCCTGGTTTTACAATATGTGTATAAGAACTAAAAATATATTAATGGTATCTGCTATCGTCAAATTTGAATCATGATCCAACATAAGCTTATTTTCTAACAGACATTCGAATGCATTAGGTCGACATTCGCGTAAATATGCATTTTCATCGTAACGACCTTCTTATGTCATTAAATTACTCTACTACATTATGATTCGCGTTTGTCGATAGTACAAAACACTTAAGTATACTTAGGCGACTTCTAGAACCCATAGTAGAAGTTCTGTTTAGTGTGGACCTACATTACAATGTGTGATTTGTGTCAGAATATTCTTAATAATATTGTTAAAATGTTACGTACTTATATCCATGTATTAATATTGTAGTGTATTAGAGTATGAAATACTAAATAGTTTAATACTTTCAGTATTTCTAGTAAAGTAATAGTATTTTTCTTCCTGATTTTCTTACTTCTTTTAATTATAAATTCAATATTATAGATTTTAACCGCCTTTTTAAAAATTTCGGGCACATACCTTGCATATCCAAATGTTTAATTCTATACCTATTGTCTTAAAAACTATGATAATATAAAATATTGTAAAAATACATATAATACATATTTAATTTATTTTAGTATAACTGAACATTGTAATGGTTGTGTGTTTAAGATCTTTTTTATTTATTTAAAATGCACGCTTGTGTTTTGAATACTTGGTTATTTTAAACTAGAGCTCACTGTTACAAAAGAAAACAACTAGAAAAATACCATAAATAATCGGTCAAGAAGTGAAATTTCAAGTTTCGTAAATTGATGAAAACGCTATCGCCATGTTGCCGATTGGTTATGATGTCATGTGAGGTTGAAGTATAATAAACATAATGCTATCACAAATACATTTCTATTCGTACTAAGGAGGTAGAACAATAGGATACTAAAAAAACAAAAATATAGATTTGTGCTAAATTAATATTATCACTTAGTAATTTATGGTAGGATTTGCCAACGGGAGAAAAAACATTTTCTCCTATTATGTCATGACGCAATGTCACCGTGTGTCCCATTTCCCGCGTTTTTCAAAAGGTACGAAACTTTTTAATTAATATAAATTGCAGTTTTTATGAACTGAAAATGATATATCGCCATTCCTTATGTAAATAATTATATGTAAAATATTGTGTGCCCTACCTAGTATTTACATTTGCAGGTTTAGGTAAGTAGTCATAATGCAAAATTTTCACAAGTGCCTGTTTATAATTACCAAAATAACCAGTAACTAGAATCTTCCTGCTATTCGAAATTTGCATTGCATCTTTTTGTTCTCTCGTCTAGCTTTTATTATAATTTTATACAAATACTATTAATTAAGCTTTTTATCTTTTTGCACTTTTTTAACATGTAAATTTTAACTAAGATCGTTCCAAATTTACATTAATATATACATAGACTTATTTCACTTATTTATACTCACGTTGCTTAAGTAAAAGGAACGTAAGTATGATGATGTTGAAGATAAAATACATATACGTATGTATATATTTCAAATAAGGTGAATTTTATAAATTGTTATGTACTTTTTTGTCGGACATCTAGATTTGTTTAATCTCAATTTATACATATATAAAGTTTTGGTACCAGTTTGTGCACCGTTTACATTATTAGAATAATTTATTGCTGATTTAGTCTCGATATGTACCTAGCGGGCGCGTTGTTTATATTGCCTTCTTTGATTACCTCGTTAGTTATATGAATAAGTAATTTTAACTTCCCGGTTTCACGCTGCATGCACTAGCTCCTTTTGTTAGTAATAAAATAAAATCACAGTCTGTTGTTAATAATCATATAGTTTTTCGTACTTATGCTTTCTATTTTTTTCAAAGCCGTTTTCAGACCATTTACAAAGACTTTGCCTATTTAACCCCACCTAAAATACCCTGACTATTGTAATTAAGAAAAAAAAAATGCTATAATAAATTCACTACTCCTTGTGACATTTAATATTTTGTTACAAACTAAAATCAACATTTTTACTTTTTTAAAAACAAACTGTGGCTAGTGTGTGGAAGCACTTGACGTTTTCTTTGTGAACCTCATAATAATGTGATGCGAAGTGCGACTTATTGCAAAAATACGAAATGTCAAATAGACTAAGCTTCATGGTTTTTACTCATGGTCATTTAATAAAGATTTAAAGATACAAATCTTTTCATTTTTTTAAAGAACCTTATGTACCCTAATAGTCACTTTCTCTCTATTTGAAAGCTCGACGAAGTAACGCCATGGCCCACCGAAAAATCAGTATCAATTACTTCTCAAGTATCATATTTCACCGAATTAGTGGTCAATTCTGGCTGCGGCTGTACTAAGGCCAGCAACGTATCTCGGACTCTGAAAAGTTGCCGATGACACAAATAAAAAACTCTACCCATTTTATAAATTTAATAAATAACGTATAAACATTGATTATATCGTCGTTTTCGAAGGTCTTTAAGATAACCATCACAAAACATATTATGCATAGTACCAACAACCACTTATTAACAACTATCAAAACTACTGGCAACACTGCAAAACAACGTCAATCCAAAGGTTGCCATATGGAATGACTGAATTAGTACAAAATACTTGTATTTGTACGCATGTATTTATTTTTGTCTGATATTTTTGTATTGAAACAATATATGCTATAAAAACGTACCTATACTCGAAACTGTCGACAGAGAAACAGTTAACATTGAATAAGTAAATTCATACCTTAAAGAGCTACTGATGTGACCACCAAAAACATTTTTTATTTATTATAACTTTGGAGATGAAGTTCTGTAGGCCAAAACTTACTTAAATACCAAGGGTGGTTGATATTAGGACTCCTCTTTCAAAGAATTATCTAGAATAGAACTCATTCAATATAGAAATAATAGATAGGTCTAAGTACAAAAATATGCTAAATTACAAAACTGTATACCCATTCATACATTTAATTTTTATATAGATAACCCTAAAAACATATTAGAAAAATTAATAACAGATCCATATTTTATACTGTTTTTTTTGTTTAAAAATACAGAGTATCTTGTGAATTAGACCTCGAATTTAGATCCAGGTATATTTTGACAGACTATCCTTATCTAACTCGCATTACTGCCTACGCTAGCCTATTCCAGTGATCGTCAATCCTTAGTAGAGTTAGTTCATAGGGGTTTTCTGGCTTTGATCAGCTCTTCGCTCACCTCCCACAGTTTGGCTTCTACTTCTCTATCGAAGTCGTATTTAGGCATTACTTCTTGGCAGTTACGGAAGAATTTGCCAGATTTGCCTTCGATTGTGTAGTCGGATGCGCAGAATACTACAGTTTCGGAGCCCTGGAATAAGATGAAGAGTTTTTATTGATTTTAACAAAAACTTTTTTCATGTCATATTCTGTATAGCAGGGTGTACTTTCAAACATAAATGAACTTAAAACAACAGTTTGCAATTCACACCAAGTATCGTCCCGTGTGAGAATTGAATTCACAACACTTATCGCAGGAGGAAGCGTTATGGCGATCGCTTCAACTACTACACTACCCGTGTAGTCAACTTTGCTTTTAGAAGGAAATATTTATTACATATTACAGGAAGGACACACTACATAAGGACAGAGAGAGAGGATATATTCTCAGAAAGATTATCTTTTCATAAAAGAATGTATGTTGAAGCGACATAAAGTATGTAGTCACGTGCATTTAAGTATGTTAAAAGCAATAAAGATCTATAACTAACTCTTGTGACTCCCAACGACCCTCCGACTGACTCATTGTGCAACGCGTTACTTTTAACACATTCATTGATAACATCAATTGTTTGGTTGTGGCAGAAACTAAAGCATTAAAATTTTAAGCATTAAATATGTGTGTACTTTTGTTTTAATTATTAGGTTTATTAATATTCTCTATATAATACACACACATTATACAGACAGTACATTATTTTATTAAAAGTAAGAAGCAGAGAATACGATATTAGAAACGACATGGTCTACAGTTATAAAAGTTTTAGTTATATAACTGATAGGAAGGCGAAAATTGTATGCTGTAAGTACAGGTCTGTAAACAGTTTTCAGTGTTAATTCGTGGATATATATCCATTCAATTACGAAACTACTAAAGATACATTTCACAGCGGTCTTGTACTTATACATATACCTATATACTTTTGGAACAAAATCTATAAGAAACAAGGAACAAGTTTCAGAGGGTAAGAATAAAGCAGAAATGTATTGGTCTTTAAGGTTTATAAGCGCTATACTCACTTGTTTTGCAGTTTTCATAAAGAATAACATCACAGGAGCCATAACGAAGTAGTGATACCACCTTATTGAATGCCTGTAAACAGGTAATATATTATATACACAATAATAGAAGAAAATAATATCAAGTAAAGTGAAAGAATAATACCTAAAGAGACCAGTAGCGGTGAAACCAGGACAGCAGGCGTTGACGTCAATCCCACTATTCTTCAGTTTATGTGCAAGAGCCCTCGCAAAATAAACATTCATCAGCTTGGAATTGCAATAGCCAGGATTGTGACGTCCGACGCCCTTCTTCTTCGCGTGTTCAATTTCCTTTTTTAGGTTTAGGTCTTCAAAGTCGATTTTACCGCGCTCGTGAAGCATTGACGACACAATGACTATTCTGTAATAGTATCAAACGATTAATATGTCAAAGCTATGTTATCGAAAGGAGGAAAATACACTGTGGGACGGATTTTAGAGACTCCCTGGAGAAACTGGAACTTACTACCAGCTCACGTGTTTCCTCGCTCATTTTGATTCCAGGTCTTTTAAGCGGGGCGTGAAAAAACATCTTACTAAGCCGCCATAGTGCAGGTCACCATGCTGCATTATCTGCATTCGCAGGGAGTATGATGGCCCACACTCTTGCTGTGTACTCATGCTGAAGAGTCACTTTGGCAGACTTTAAAATAAGAATCTCGTGATTCGGCGTAAGTGCCTTATACAATATTCTTGTCAAAGAAAAAACATGGATTTCATGAATACTCGACGTGGGAGAGCCACGCTTTGGCATGAACGGGTCGGCTCGAGCGGAGTGAAACCACGGCCTCACAGAAAACCGGTGTGAAACAGCTGTATTTCATCGAGTGAGTGAGGATTCCGAAGGCCCATACCCCAAACCCTCCCACCACCCATTCCCTAACCTTCAAAGACCGGCAAAGCACTTGCGACGCCTCTCATGTTGTGGGTGTCCATGGGCGGTGTCCTTACCATCAGGCAATACGTCTGCTCGTTTGCCACCTAATCCACTAAAAAAGTCCGACTGAGTGTGTTAATTTGTTATGCAATGCAATATTTTGAACAATAAGCTTTAAAAAAGGCTATTGCAATACCAGTAACCTCTCTCATTGTATATTCCAACACATAATTGCTCAAAAATATTAAACGCTGAATAAAATAATATGATTGTTATTATAAAATACCAGATAAGCTGAGCCAACAATAGAATATAATAAGGATTGTTACACAACTTAAATTATAATGCATGAGAATGTGTTTGGAAACATATTTGTGAATATATTATGTTTATGATCCTAATGACAATTGAAAAACAAGTAAAATGAAGTTAATATGTAACTTTATGTAAATAGATGACCCTGAGTTTTTACGGCGGATTACGGGCGTCTGATATTTTTCTTTATGTGTCTATGATGTGTTTTATTTTATAAGAGGTTTATGTGATTATAATAATATGTATTATAACTTGTTATTGTCTGTCTCGTTGCTCTAGTGGTTAGGCGACTGGAGATCAAGAGTTCTTGTGATCGATTCCGGGTCGGACTGCTGTTGGGGTTTTCTTACAAAAAAATCTTATTAACAGCACGGAGTATGGAATAAGGCGGTATTTCCCACCCGTGCCTCGGAGAGAACGCTAAGTCGTCGGTCCCAGTTGCCATGAACATTTATGGCAATCGTTATTGGGAAGTCAGTGCCCTCAAATAAACTGACAACTAGTTCAATCTTCGAATTTAGTTCATCCTCAGGGTTACGGAGGTCTGAAGCCAGTCGGTCTGTGTAAAAACTGATATTTTCAGGCAAAACCGGTTGAACTAGTAGCCGACCCCAAATCTTGGGAATAATAAAGGCTAAAATCATTTGGACAGTACGTTAATTAAATATGTAGTTAGTAAGAATAGTTTGCCTGATCGCCATAGCGGCAATTACGCAAGCTGTAGGCGTTCCGGAAATTAAAACTTTTTCCACATATCTGCATATTGGATTCTTAAAACAAACACGGTTGGGCTTATTTTGCAAAGGATCGAAAAACCTAAAAGGACATTCAAAAACAGTCTTGTTTTTTAATGTCTTTTTAGGTTTTTCTATGCGGCGCCTATGGCGATGCCTTTGTTCAGCCGTAGATGTTAGTAAGAAGAGAAGATCCCTGAAGAGAAGAGATCTGATGTCGTATGAGTCGACAAAACGAACTAGATCACTTCTGTCCGATTCTATGTGACTAAATACGACACGGAACTATCCTTGATCTAGTTATGTATTTATAAAACATCTGTGTTTCGAGTGCTTGACAGTGAATCCATTTATATATTATTTTTAACCAATAAACTCCGAATGCAAATGAAACGTTTGCGTTCAGAGTTTTTGTTGTTTTAAAAGAGTGAACACAATTTTTCAGTTTTAATTTTCATAATTCAGACACTTATCTAAACAAATAAATAAAACTGAAGTGCCTGTTTGTAATTTCAAATAAACAGCTTTTCAGTAAATGCAAATGAAAATATACACGATACCAACATCAAAAAAAATATTTTAACTTTTTCTGTCTGTCTATTTGTTCAGGCTAATCTCTGGAACGACTAGACCGATTATAACAGGACCTTCACTGAAAGGTAGCTGAAGATATAGGGGTAATTTTTAGACGAGCTTCGCCTTGCTTTGGCTACAGTTGATGTCGTACCGCGGTTAACATCACGAGGCTCATCTAGTATACTTGTATAAGGCCTGCGCCTCCGTCCACGTATATGTCGGTTATCGTGTTGATTCTTTTAATAAACTGATATCAATTTTACTTGTCAACGGATTGAAACAAAACTGAATCTGAATCTATGCTAATGTTATAAAAAGATAAACTTTCTACCTTTGATTGTATGGTTAAGGGGTAATATTCGGAAGTACTGATCCGATCCTAGAAACAGAATAATGAAACTTTACAATAACTTGTAGCTTAGCTAGCTTTATAAGTTGTAGTCTTTGTGTTATTCTGATGTATAATCAGAATAACACAAAGACTACAACTTATAAAGATACAATTCACACAATATCTTTGTAAAGCCGAGCTCAGCTAGTTTTTAAATGTTTCTGTGTCCTCACCTTGATTTTGGCATGGTGACTATCCTTGATGCATAAGTAGGTCCTTATATGGGCTACTCCTCACTCTAAACTAAACCTCACTCACTCCTGGTTTCTACATTTAAATGAATTACTTTAAAAGTAAAAACATCCAAGCTTACATCCAAATATCACACAAATGTTTACCTGTAGCACCCCCTATGTGTTAACGTATTATTAAAAATATCCCCAGATTGTGTATGGGGAAACATTTATAACAGTACCTAGCTTAGCTAGGCTCGCGTGTATGTCGGTTATCGCAGTAAAAGGTAGCCCATGTATTACCCTGATGTATAAGCTATAGTACTGTAAAGTTTCATCTAAACCGGTCAGTAGTTTTTGCGTGAGAGTAACACATATAAATAAACTTTCGCATCTCTACATAGGATAAAATAAAGTGGCTTCGGCTGTCTGTTCGCTTAGACTTTTTGAACTAGTCATCATATCCCTAACCTGTTCCCAACTTTATTTGGGTCGGTGCAATGAGTTTTCTTCCTCCATTCTCCTCTATTACTCGTCAGTTCACTGCTTCTACTACTCCCTTCCTAGCCATATCCTCTTTTACGCAGTCCATCCATTTTGTCTTTGGTCGTCCTATACTCTTATATCCGTCGACTTCCGTACTTAAAACTTTCTTAACTACATTTTGCTCATCTCTACGCATTACACGCCCATACTAGGTTAACCTGTTGCTTTCAACTTTTCATCCACTGGTGCTACCCAACGGATTTTAATGTAGTTTTCAATAATAGATAGTAATTACAGAGGAAGGTTTATTTGCGTAACACATGCATATTATAGTAGAGGAATTCCGAGAATTTAGTAATGTTTAGTCCGAAAATTTAGTAACTAGTTCGTAATATACATACAGCAGGTCAGGTCGCTAGTTTGTAATACAGGATACAAGGACCTACATTATTGAACACAGCCTGACTGCTGATAATGAATAAATACAATGTAGATAAAATACACATAGGCAAAGATCGTGCACAACACATAATTATTTCGTCTTGGTTCAGCATCGACCCCACGACCTTTAAGATCAGCTTAGATCAGGATCACTAGGTAATTACTAAGCCAATAATTACGTATCTATAAAATATATGCTTTATAAAATATAGTTGAGTGAAATTTTAAACAACACAACCATTTCAACCGTGGGAGAGCCACGCTTCGGCATGCATGGGCCGGCTCGACTGGAGTGATACCACGATCTCAATGAAAACTGGTGTTTTACCGAGTGAGTGAGGATACCGGAGGACCATAATCCAACCCTACCCCCATCCCCCAAGGCCGGCAACGTACCTAGTTATGACGCCTCTATATTATTGCTGAAGATGTACTTAACTAGAGCCAGAATTAAGTAGGTCAAGTCAACAAATAGAAACACTATGAGCTGATACGTGGTATGTCACCGACTGACGTATGGTTTTAGACAAGGCGTGAGCTAACTCGTATGAGGTGACATCATGTTACGAAATGATGGCTAAACAAATTACGGCATAAACCTAATGAAACTGCAAAACAGCACTTGTTATTGTAAAATCTATATACGCATTTTTAGAAAATCATTCTAAGGATGTATATATACAATACAATAAGGCTATATGCAGATAATATGCGTTGAACGTGCGTTACGATTTGACGAGTTTGTGTGAAGACACGAAAATAAGATATTCATATACAGTTCACAAGATTCTTTGGGATTAATGGTTTTTCGTGCTAGTAAAGTTTGGCTTTTCAATAAGAGTTCGAATACTATTTTTCAAGAAGCAGGAGAGACGCTGCATTTAAAAATAATTGCATTGAAATTGAAAAGAAAATCTATTCGAATTTTTATTGTTAGGTACGCCCACTTTCATCGAAATCAGGAACCAACTCAACGCTCGCTATGTGATATAAAGAGTTTGTAAAAAACACAAAGCGCGTTCGTCGCGCTGCCTTCGCCCGTTCGTCTGGCCATAGTCTTATTCTTACTATGACCTAAATTGAAAAGTACGATAATTATATTTCAACATACCTGCTTGGCGTAGCCTTTTTTAACAGGTCTAATAAGAGAGTGGTAAGGTAGAAATGGCCGAGATGATTAACTCCAAAGTGTATCTCGAAACCTTCCTTAGTTTTTTGATCATAATTTAGTGGCACAACAACGCCAGCATTGTTGATTAGTACATCGATTTTGTTGAAACCGGCCTTTACAACTTCTACGAAATTCTCGATGGATTCAAAGGATGCTAGGTCCAATTGCATTGGTATCTGAAATAGACATGTCTATTATATTTTAATTTTAACAAATTTTTACCTATAAAAAAGTAAACTCCCGCATTAGCAATAGTCCTGTGCCGCTGGGGAATTTACAAACATACATGAAACGAACACAAGGAACACCCAGACTCAGAACAAAAATTTGTGGATCACACAATGGGTTGTCCCATTTAAACACTTGGCGCAGTAGAAAGCGGCGTGGCAACCGCATAAACCACTAGGCCAACTGTCAAGTCAAATTTAGATCAATATCCGCAAGTTCTGCCATTTGTATATAAACACACTTTGTTTCTGTTAAGACGCAACCTCGTTTCTGTTTCCTGTTGCCCGTAGCAGCATGGTGTTATACACTGTCTATTGTAAAAAGATTATGTCGAGACAAACTTAAAAGTTTTGTTAGATAGACACATTCTACTGCGGATTTCTGAACTCTTAATTGGAAAAATTTTTCATACATTTTTTGAGAAATTTTAATAGTTGACGCAGCTACACACAATACAAGCTCACAAAAGGAATCATGTTTACCTTTTTGTAACATTTTTCATTGATACTGCTCTTCTTTTTTCCTGCAGGAATGTACTTGTATCATAAATTGAAAAATTCTCAATATAGAAAACGAGAGGCGAGGACAAACTTTTTACAGACAGGTGATAAGAGTCTCAAGTGTTTGAGATAATAGCGATAACCCATTCAATTTCCAGACTGACATTGTTAACAAGATAAAAAAAATACATACATAAAGCTTGTAAACATTAATTTTAAATAAAAAAGTAATTTAATAATATCAATATTAAAATTCATTTGCAACACATTGAGTTTTATCTCTTTGTTCACATGACAAATATAATAATATCAAAATAAAATTAAGAGTGCTTCCTATGTTATTGTTCTATTGGGATAAGAATTTCAATTATGGGAATCTTTAGTTATTAAAATTAACAATGGTGATAAATGAACAGATAAAATATACACTTCTACGTCACTGTCTACTGCTGTGATCTTATCATAATATTTTTATGGCTTTATGGTACTGAGGCAATATTTTTATATCAATAATTTAACAACAATTATTATTCATGTTAACATAGCTGGATGTTAGGCTGATGATGACTCACTTAAATTCCCTATTATAGAATTTAAAACTATAGTTTTTTAAATATATGTTATTTTTTTAGAGCTTTTATCCTTACTAATATTATAAATGTGAAAGTAACTCTGTCTGTCGCACTTCCACACCAAAACTACTAAATTGATTTAAGTGAAATTTGCTACATAGATAGTCTAGTGCCTGAGATGGTTGTAAGAAGTTGAAAGGAGGGATATGAAAGGTTATATAAATGTTGTCCAAAGTCATTATTCCACATGGATGAAGTCGCAGGCACAGCTAGTTTATTATATTTAGTTATTTCAGTTTGTTTGTAGAAAAAAGAAAAGTTGTCATGTTAATGATCTTGGTAAAAGTTAATATTTTATAATTTTTCTTTCTTTCTTTCAAAATAATCATTTAGACTGTACATACAAAAGCTTATAAATATGTCATAAAAATGGTATTCATTTAAAATTCATGTTTATAATATTTATAAAGAATCTCCAGGATTCAACAGTTGATATATAAAAAAGATTGGATGTATGTGTGTCTAAAAGCTTGAATAAGTTTATTGAAACCAATATTTTTAAAGATTTACATAAAAACTCTGCTATAATATATTCACCAACCAGATATATATTTTTTATATCAATTATATAGATAGTACGACAATGATTAACTATATACATCAATAAAAGCACAAAATATATTGTATCTGTGATATATTTAAAAAACATTTTAAATTATTTATAAATGATATTGTGGTTAAAAAGTATCTCTAAAAGATTACAAAAAATAAGCAGACTATAAATTTAAAAATAATACTCACCATCTCTCCACCATTGGGCTGTTCTTTTCTGATTGCCGCGATGCATTCCTTTGCTTTGGCTACATTTCTGCAAGCGAAAATAACTCGACCCTTTCTTTTAACAAGAGCTTTGGCAGTCTCCAGGCCTATACCACTATTGGCTCCTGTAATGAGGAAGGTCTTCCCTCTCAAACATGAGTTGCAGACACATTTGGCCCAGTACCTAGATCTCCATTTACGTATCAAACCTATCGCTACTAAAACCGAAATAGGCACCGCCGCATACATAACCGTTGAGGAGACCATTTTTAGTATTTTTTTATTAGAATAAAACTAATTTGTTATCAAAAAGTTTTAAATAAATATTTTTGCGATAGAATTATAATGAAGAATTTATGCCATCTGAACAGAACCTGCGTTTCGCTAGAACGGATGTCATACTAATGTCATTCGGTCAAAGGTCGGAGGCTTGTTGCGTTCAAAAATTTAACAATGTAATAATTTTTCTGACAATCTCATTTTTAAACAAATTATTGTTGTTTTGGGGAAATTGGAAATTGGGGTTATTGTTGTTCATCTATAAGAGCATGATTTAGTATCATTAGGATTTTTTTTATCATTTACATAAATTCCTTTATTGTAAAACAGTAAAAAATCTGGTAATGTAGAAGTAATTCAGTGTCATATCGATACCAACTTCAAACCGTATTTGATTAGCGCCAAATTTAAAATTTCTAATCTAATGATTCAATTCCCTTGGAAAACTGTCTTACGGACAATTTTTATATTATTGAAACAAGGACAAAAGTTTAGGTATTATTGATTATTACAAGCGCCAACTGTACGACCGGTATGGTTCATTTTGTCTGGTCTGTCTCGACGTGACGGGTAATAAAATAATAAAATGTTTATTTTATCTCCACAAATTACACCATGTTTACAGCATAGTTGATGTAACAATAACAATAAGTGTATCCCTATGCTCTGTGATCTCATGCAATGTCATAAGTGGTCTTATATTTTTATTGATAATTTCAATAAGACTACGTAACGAAGCACTTAACTATTGTCATCCTCAATCATTATACGATAATCTCAAATAATGAGGCAATGGTCACCCTTTCAAATTGGTATTCCTGATAATTTCTTCGACCGTAGGGGTGACGCGTGTACATGATTTTGGCTTGTAATCCCAGTACGATATGATGAAACGTTAATCACTCTAGTTGTTTCAATTAAACTTATCAATTGCTTTATCATCATTATCATCATAAGCCTTAATGGTCCGTAGCTGGATTTAAGGCTCTTCTTAGAGGGTTGTTACCTACTACTTACCAATTGCTTATGTAATAAAAAAATATATGTTTACGAATACTACAAAAGAACAGGGCAGGTTTAATAAAACGATTTTATAGCTGGGCCGTTTATTTGAAATACATAAGGGACAACTAGATAAAAAATCTGGATTCCAGACTAAGAAAAACAATTGATATGGCAACATTATGAATATAATAATGTATGAAAATCTTTATAAATGCGTTTACAAGTAGGTAGTTAAAGAAGATTAGTTAAAAATGTCTAAATTAAAAAAATATTATAGAATTACATCGAAAAATGTTATGAGCGTAAATTTTATAAATACATGGGTTAGAAATTTTGTTTTCGCATCATGAGTCGTGATTTTCCTATATTCTACATTTCGATATTGTTCCTTAACAAATTTTCCAGGCAATAATGGACATAAAAAAATATTATTTGACACGAAAAATACTTTACATTTTTTGAGGAACAAGTTGAACAATGGTAGAGTAGCTAACTACGCAATATTGTGTTTAAAGAACATTAATTCACTTGAGGTGATTAACGTATTAATAACAGTTCGAAGTAATTTATCAACAGAATGAAAAAATCTATGACTACATATATCCAAAATCAGATTTGGGAACATTGTATTTAACAGTACGTAAAATCTTTCCTTTAATTGTTTACAATAGACACAAAGTAAACTCAAACGCTTAATATTAATGATTTCATGTCTTTAAACTCACAATTACAACTGTAGATGTATATATTATTATGATACCATAAAGAACAGGTACGTAGGTACATAACTTGTAAAAGAAATATGAATCTACTATTGGTCAATACATGGTGGAAATTGTTCTAGAAGTATGACACATGTACATAATACCATAGGATATTAAGAACCCGATAAAATAACATGTTAGTTACAACAACAAATATAATTTATTCTGATATATAAGCTTTCACATTGTTTGTTTATATTATTTAAGTGAAACTCTCATAGAAAGATAACAAAATAGATTTATAAAAAAAAATTGGTTGTTCAAGCTTGCTATCTCAGTATGTTGGCACTATATGATGTACTAAATGTACCTTTGGAAATGTTTATTTAATGGAATGTACTAGTTTATGAATATTTGACACTTGCATATCCACTGTTCTTTCCGGCTTCAGCCATAGAGTCAGGTAATGATTTATTGATGAACACACTTAATTGTTGTCAAGTCGGAACAAGCCGTTTGAATCTATATAAAAAAAAAATGTTAACCATATACGAATCAAATGGAGATCCAAAAACAATAAATATTACTATTAATATTTTTATGTTCGACACAAATGGCAGTCTGTCACAGAAAATATTTGGCTGTAACTATTTGATTCAACACCGCTATAATCGCTAAACATTGTGTATATATTAATTAAAAATAATTAACTTATTCATCTAACTAAAGACAGAATACTAGACTCGTTTTTTACGTTTCTCACTATTCCCTCGCATGAATTTTAAACTAACTTGTATAAAAACACCTATAGCTGAACAGTTAAAAGCATACATGATCTCTTTAAAAAAAACATTAAGATTTTCTTTATGTCAATAATGTAATAAATATCATTTAAAATTTAAACTATTTTCAAATTGCAGAAACAAGTTTAGAATTCTTAGAATTAAAATATAATTCAGTAATTCATCACAACATTCATAATTCTCTTAAATGAAAATACATAAATATATCTAATGTAAGTGCATTCATAGTAACAGGAAAATTAATAAATATAGTAAACCATTACTTATGGCAAATTCTCTAACTCATAGTTCAGTTTTGGTAATTTTGCTCAAAACTTGATTCAATTGTATCAAACTCGGTCTATAGTATATAATATCATAAGTATTCATTGAACATGCATCAGTACGCGTCATATTGATCCGAAAATTTACGATTATATAAAAAAATGTAGACATGTACTTAATACAGCATTAGCACAGTAATACAACTCTTAAGGGCAAGTATAACATTACTTCACACACGAGATTCATATTCAGAGATTAAAATTTAAATAATATTTTTTACATGAAACGGTTTGGGTAAAATACCATCCCCAATTACCAACACGTCTCTTCACCACTACCGTATCGGTAGATGTCACCTGCCAGCCAGAGTGGCATATTCTAATTCCCTACTTTTTATACAAAACTCTCACATGGGAGTTGACAGCTGGTGTCGAGAGCGGTCTACGCCTACATCTACTGTTGATACTTTACCGTCTACAGGTGTACTACTTTCCACCTCACTGTCTGGCATGATTATGCACATAAATGACTTCCCACTTGTCACATCTTTGGGGTATATGGTCATAGGAATGAATCTGTCACTCGTGCCGTCTACATACGCCCCTAAACGCGAATATACTTCTGGAAAATGTTTCTTCAAATTCACTCCTCTACTTTCAAGCTCGTTAGATATATTGTGAAAACATATTTCCCTAAATTTGTGCGCCGTAGCCGCGTTCTTTTCACCGGCGTTACTCAATTTAGATGTAAGAATTAAAGTTTCCCTATCTTCTGGTGTTGATTTACTGTCTCTCCTGTATCGTCTCCTATTCTGTTCCTGTATTGCAGCAGTGACGGTTTTGCTGAGGCGTAGTTTAGCACATCTCGACACCATCTGTCGCTCCCACTTGACTGCACCTTTTGTCGGCACTTCACTGATAATACACACAGCCACGTACAAAATTATTCTCGTCTCAGGGTTGTAAGCTTTGCACAGTTTGACCACTTCCGTGTACAATTCAACTCCCATCTCATTAGGCTGAAGAGAAGTCCATTTCATGAACTCCGGTTCGCTTAAGTGTTGGAAGCCGTGTGTGGTGAACTTTTCAGCCGCCTCGGGGCTTGTGAAGAACACTTTGACGACGCCCCTACCTTGGGCCAGATAACCCTTATGCGCTATAGTGCTAATTAGATGCAAGGAATCGGCATCTTCCTTGGCCGCTGATATGATCTGTCTACACAGAGCGCTCGCCCGAGTGTGTAAACAAACTTTCCTGTGCTTCTCCCAATGAGCCCTTCTGCATTCTTTTGAGCAATACATAGTGGTGCAGTTGTGGCAAGTCTTGTAATGTCTTTTGGCATCTGCTAAAGGTGCCCGAGACGGACATTTTGGATATTTGCATTTGACGAATGCGTCGTCTGTGCTATTTTCCGTTTGTAAAGAAACTAATGAAGCTCGGGAATCGTGATGATTTAAGTGAACGTCAGCAGGGCGGAGGGCTGCGGCGTCGAGGCTAGTGCGACGATCGAGGGACACACTTGTTTGGGCGAAGGGCTCACTCCGACGTCGATTGTGAGTGTGATGCTCGCCCTGCGCTGAACGCGGCCGTCTCGACTCTTGCATCGCGGTAGGATTATCAACTGTATCCTTGCCTGGAATATGGTGTGAAAAAATATTTTAATTTTAAATATTTTCGGCAGAAATAAGCTAAGGAGAGCATGTAAGACTCAGAACCGACGTGCGAAAAAAATAATTTAAATGTTGAACATATCGACAAGCATGCTACGATGAACACTCATGCTACCACGGATACATTTTCAAAACCAAGTACCGATATGTACAGAAGGATATAAACAAAAGACAGCTCGCAAAAATAAGGGAACTCCTAGTAATCTGTGCAGAGGGTGTGGGTAGGTATGACGTATTTATACATATGTGAGATAAGGTAATATAAAAATTGGAACGGCTCAGACTTACATATCGTTCCTACCTGGTCGGTCATGGTCGGGGCTGTCGGTGATGGAGCTTGGCTCCTCGCTGGGGGTGCCGATGAACCTGGAGGCGGGGGACGCGCTGCTGTGCCCGCTACTGGCCAGTTGTTCGTACCGAGGACTCTGAGGACGGATATTAGGAGTGGTAGAGGAAAATAAGAGGAGCATTTTCGTATGTTATTGTCTTATTCTGTATTATTAGCTTGAGCTCCTTGAGCTTGAGTGTTATGTACATACATACACTCAAGCTTATAAGTATAATTCTCGAAGTGGTAGGCAAAAGCGTAGTAGCTAGAGCTCACATTTTGCGAATTTTAATTTTCGAACTTTTAGTTTATTTTGCTGGGTGTAAAATCGGCGTAAGTTTTAAAGTCGTTTTTGAAATGAATAGTTTTTAAAATATTCAATATTTTTGAATTGTATGAAGCCATTCACCTGAGTAAAGTCATATTATATTGTTAAAAAATAGTTGTTTAAATAATAGTACCTTGCCACCCATGAAATAATAAGGACTTGAAGCCTTCCTAGGGCTGGGCTGAGGCGTGGGTATTCTGGCCGGCTGCGATGGCAAGCCCAAGAGGGAGTCCAGCACGTCCTCAAGAGTAGTGGAGCCAGGAGACGGCCGCGTGATACCTAAGTTCAAGGAGCGTTGGGACTCTTGCCAGTCTGGAAGTCACCAGTCAATGAGAAAATTAGAACGGATAGAGGAACAGTTCGAACTTATGAAAACCACAAAAGAGTAGTAAGTGGCTTCAGTATAATATCGAGGAGTCTGCTTTAATATAAATGTCATCTTACCTTGCTTTCATTTACCATTGTATAACGTAAATACATTTTCAAAACCAAAGTCATGATTTCGTTTTTCCAATTTTTATGAGAAGACCCAATTCAGTCGATTGTTTATTTATATCATAATCTTTGATGTGATTTTCCAATTTTGCTAGTAATAAGGTCCCATCCCCGAGGAGTGTGCTAATTTAATTTTGAAAATAATATTAAGGTGCTATAAATTAGTCACAAAAAGCGTTTAGAATTTTGTAAATTGGTGTCACTAAAATAGCTTTAAAGCAAAAATATAAAACTTAATCACATTCACCGAAAATAAAAAATAAAACAAAACATTTAAAATAAAAATGAATATATTTAATAATAATCATTATGATTAAAATGTAGGTAATTAAAAGTACAATAAATTGAAATGATAAAGAAGACAATATTATCTTGTAGTCTTCAATAACACGAACAAGGTACCGAGATTCTAACATACATATATTATTAGCCTATAACTACGTTTTGATATAATTATTACATTTTCTTTTAGGTACTGTTTATTTGGAAATTAATAGACTGTAGAGAGCAGCAGTAAACACTAAGTAAAACAATTAAATGTACCGAATTTGGCGCTCTTTTTTGTTAGTAAATTCTAGGCGGCCATCTTATAAACTGTCATAGACAATAGATATTTTCTTTATTTTTTATAACTTAATTCGTCTTGTTCGCTTTCGTAGTTCGACGGTGCGAATTTTGGACGTAATATTGATGCTGTTATTTTTCTAACCTAATCAGAACCTGTATAATTTACTTAGGGGTTGAACCCCAACATAAATTACGAGGTGATTTAAGTAGAAGGAACTTGAAATTTTAAAGATTTCAGACTTATACCGTCACTTCTCACCACATTATGTTATGGTTCTGATAACTGTTGGTAATACTCTAAATATATGTAGGTATAACTTAATACGTGAACATACTAGATTGTTCTACGTCATTCAATTATTTTGTGACATTAATTAAAGCTTGTAATTACGAAAATAGAACAGAAGTGTAGGCATTCAGTTTTGAAAACAGATAAAATTAGCACCTAAAATAAAACATAGCAACATAATATTTTATTTACACCACTATTTATATCAACTAGCCATTACACTAATTACTAGAGAATTTTCTTTAAAGTAAACAAAATAAAATAATTTAATCTGTACATCGGACGATATTACTACTAATAGAAAAATTACTGGTTCGTGTCAAATTACTATTGAAATTAAAATTATGGCAAAATCTATAAACAAAAAATAATCTTAACTATGACTATTTTAATTATAATCATATATAATATTTAATTTAGCTCTCAGAATTGTTAATTTATCCTTTATTTTCATAACAATAGTAAAAATGTAAATGAAATGTCTAACAGAAATGCTTCAATAGTAAACATTGCATTGTAAAACGTTCGTCACTTTCATGATGACGATATAACCTATATAAAAATAAACTAAGCGGGAACTGTCATATTTGGACCTGGCAACATTTATTTAGATTTTAAAACATATTTAACAGCCAAGTCCGAGACTCACCGCCAAGTCCAATAATATAAAGCTGCGAGTGACAAACACACATAAATTAAAATTAAGCATCTACAAGCATGTGCTTTATTTCACAATGCAAAAAATAAAAACACTTGTACACAATATAATTGATATCGGGAGTCAAAAAATAGTGCGTATATTGACACAAATAATAATTAATAATATGATAATGGTCCTGAGTCTTACACACAGTCTATAAAGCTCTATTACACATAGATTTTTACAAAATGATATCGTTCAGGTCTACTTGAACGAGTTCATTTCACAAATAACTAAATACACAGAACAGCACAATATTAACACACAGTGTATTAACGTATTATAATAATAATTAACAAAATGTAAACACTGCAGGTTCAAACTTTAAAAACATAAATGCAAATTTCATGATTTTTCGCAATCGTCAAGTGTGTCTTGACGTTTTTATCCAATATGCTATTGAAAAATCACGCGATGCGTTCGTCGTGTCGAATATTTCGGTAGGTGCACGTTCAAAGGTGCTTTTAGACGGGAATGTGTCGTTAGTTAGGTGTGGAACCTGCAGTGTAGACCGAGGCGGTCACGCTCGCTCACCGGGCGCCGCGCGGTGGTCGAGGCGCAGCGACGAGGGCGGCCGCGGGTGCGGCGGCGGCAGCGCCTCCGACACCACCAGCGGCGTCTGCGGGGACTCTAACGGCTTTGTACCTGGAATATACAAACCATTTATTAAGTTTAAAACTTTACAATTACTTTACATTAGTGTTCAACGTTGCTATGATAAAGAATTCTGTGCAGGCGAATTACAAGACGAAACGTGGTCAAAGTACCTGAGCAGCAAGTGCTAAGATCTCTCTATGAGGTATTTCTCTTACATTATCTCGAGTAAGTAGGAAAATGTGAAAAAGTATACCCATTTTGCTTGATTCGACTTACCAACAAAGGAGCTTTCGAGCCAGTAAAGTTTTTGGCTGGACCTCGGAGAAGGTTGTCTATCGATGTCACCATTGGCCGGCTCTAACCCTGACACATAATGCACGATGGCTGAAGTAACTTCCTTGATCGAGGTTTGGATCTCCTCGGACGCTTTTGACGCTTCAGATGCTTCTGATTTTGGAGTTGACTGGAGTAAAGATGATGCTAGTCTGAAAAACCAAGATTTGATCTTTGCGGGAATGTTCTAGGAATATTCTATCGATGGAAAGAAATGGTTTTTCTAGTGGGTAAGGCAACCGGGATAGAACAACACTGGCCTTGGTCTTATTTCTCTCAGTTATTAGGTTTACAAGAATAATGAAGATAAGGATCATCATCGTCTCCGAGGCTTCTCTCAAATTAGTTTGGAGTCGACTTTCGACAGAAAATCGACTCCAAACTCCGTCTTTTAACATGGAGCGAATCAATCGACTTTGATCCCCAAAATCCAAATAATCAGTACAATCGAATTTTGTACATAAACTGTTGTAAGACAGATCAAAGTTAATAATCATTTTAGCTCACCTCTCATGTGGCGTCCGTGGTGTATTGTTCAGCCGCTCCTGACTTCTCCAGCCAAGGTATGGCTGTCGCGCGCTAAATGAGGAACGCGCTGATGGTGAACACAGGGGGCTGGTACCTCTGATGCTGCTTCGAGTCGACGAGCACGGTGATGTCTGGAATATTAGTTATAGCAATCATATCAGATTGGCTTACTACTATGTTATAAAAGATATATTTTCTGTCTTATACAAAATGATATGTATTGATATGTTTATGCATTTCAACTTACACAAAAATACATATGTTTCTAAATCAATATCTGTAATGTTATGTAAAAGGAAAGGACTTTATTCCAAGGACGAGCTTTATAACACTGGTACAAACATCAGATAACAGATTTAGATTGCCGAAGTGCATGCTTGGTGAAGTGTTAAAAACAGTAAGTGGTTTTCTGTAAAAATGCATTCACGTAATATGTATTTACAAAAAAAAAATGAATTTATGTATTCATATCAGTTGTCTAGTACCCATAATACAAGCTCTGCTTAGTTTGGGACTAGATGGCGTTGTGTGTTAGATGTCCGAAATATTTATTTATTTATTTATCCTACTAATATTATAAACGCGTAAGTTTATTTGGATGTATGTTTGTAACTCTTTCACGTAATAACTACTCAACGGATTTGGAAGAAACTGTACAGTAATATAGCTGATACATCAGAATAACGCAAAGGCTACTATTTGCCGCAATAACCGACATATACGCGGGCGGAGCCGCGGGCATAAACTAGTATCCGATGGTAAAGAGCCGAATTATTTTTAATACAAATATATCAAGGAGTACTTATTAGTCAGTCAATGACAATTAGTAAAATAGTAATTTTTTGTACATATGAGCTATTTCGAATGCCATAGACACAATAGCATACGGATGCAATAGATTTATCCTGCCAAACAAAATTGAATTAACGTAATCGCTAAACGAAGTTGCAATTTACTTACTTACTCAAGTAAAAACAATACTTTTGGTTACCACAATACGAAGTTCGCCATATATAGTATTGTATCTTATTTATATTCAGTCATTTATTCTACTTAATAAGAGAAACAGAAACATTTAAATATTTTTTTATAGTTATGTCAAGATTTTTCTCATATTTAAGATCTATGTTATTTCGATATCGAATCCATTAGATTTTTGAAAATCATTGCCACATAGATGCGATAATCTTAAAATATTGTTTGGTAAACAAGAATAGTGATTACAGATTTGTACCTACCAAGCCACAGTCACAAGGGGCGTTTCTTATTTAATTCAATGATTAATGAACAAAAAATCCAACATCACAAGTATTGCCTCATTACCTATGAGTAGTAGGAACTTTCGAGACGCTTAATTAGTCCCGAAATTGTACTCGAAGATTGTTAAGTAAGGGTCATTTTACGGTCGATTGACAAGGCACCATTTACATTAAAATAACACAATATCAGCACAATGGAGGTAGTTTACATAACAAGTATAAATCGGTGAATGAACCGAACTCTGAACTATTCCAGAAGCCGTATGAAGTCTCCGCCCACTCTACACACACTCTGTACTGGACACTTGAAAGAATGTTGAATGGAAGTAGATTAAACGCTAGACGCTTTAAGCGTACCATAAGAATACTGGTACTTTTGTTATTCAAAAGGCAAACACAAAACAGCAAACACAACGTTTTTCAGTTTGAAAAATTTTTTTGAGATGTAACATTTTTCCTCTCACCTTTCTGCAGTTTGTGTGAGGAGTACCGTGAAATGAGATGGCACATTTCCGTCTCATTTCACGGAATGGCTCTTTGCACATTCAGTGTAGGTAACAGGAAGCGGAAAAAGTCCGCATTATTTGATTTGGTGAGCGCAAGTTGCTATAGATGATATGATATGCTGGATGTCAAATGTTATACATTATATTATGCGACTACTGAAGAGCTTCCTCGTTTTTTTATAAAAATATAATAAAATAAAAGAAACACAATTCATTCGTTCTTCATTCTAAGACTTTTGAAGTAACTGTTTGAAAAACTCACTTGATTAGAATTAAGCCGGCTAGTAGACCACCGTCCAAAGCTCGTTGTGTGCGGGCTAAGCTGCGGTGGGGGTGGTTGCGCATTCCCCCCAAGACTGCCCAGTGACGTGGTCTTCGAGTTAAGGCCACTCCAGCGCGCCGCCGAAGCGGACGCGTCAGACAATCGCTTGCGTAGAAGGAAACCTTCTCGCGGCGCTGGCGCGTTCTTATACCTGGAAAATAATAGTTTTTAATAATGTTTGTTTCATATTCCAAAAGAATAAAGTAGATGATACTTTATGCACTAATAGAAATTAGCGGGAGTGTAAGACACTACAGGCCGGGTGGAGTGGATCGAACCAAGTGGCGTGCAATTGGAGAGCCCTATGTCGAGATCATATCATGATAAGATGTATAAATTAATAATTTTACAGCTTCCTGTGTTAAAACATAGTTTCTCAATACATTTTACCTAGTGCTATAAAAAATAAATGATTTTTATCGTCTATCGTGTGTTCGTATTCGTGTCAAGGTTCAGAGCTGCCCTTTGCTTAAGAAATCGATTCCAGAATTGAGTTGCTCGTTTAATTTATATTTCAATGGCACCCCTAGATTGATTATTATGATTCTAATTCTTGAATTAAATTAACTAAATCATTCGTTTGAGACATCTCAAAAGGCAATTAATTAAATTGAATTCATCAAGTTTTTTTTAACAATCAATACGTTCAAACAGTTAATTAAATCGCCAATATAAAGACCCTTGTAAAAGGCCAAAACTGAATAGCGTATAATATGAATAGCACAGACAAAAATAAGCTACTATAATTAAAACTTATACTTATAAAACGGAAAGTAGAAATGTCGTATCTCGAAATTTCCAATTTAACATCAGAAACCAAAACTATTAAAAAATTCTATATTCGTAAAGTTTTTCTGTAAGATTTTGATTTTATAGATTCTTATCTATGCTTTATCAGTAACTTTTTTGTTTTATTAAAACAATACATGGATTATTCGCTTTTTTGTAACACTTCCTATGTTACTTCCAACAAACGCGCTTATCGTACCGAGGCTATATAGCATTCAACCATTACAGTTGTTTCCTATCGTTGTTTTTAAAAGCATTATTTAGGTCGGCTTCTAATCCAAAACATTAGTTTGTAAGTACTTAGTCAATTCCAACATTTTTTAGTAAGTGCCTAAACAGTGACATATTAAATGTCATCCGTCATCATCACCATCATCATCTCAGTCGAAAGACTACTGGCCATAGGCCTCCCCCAAAGACCACAGCAACCAGTTCTATGATGCAGGCATTCAATGGTTGCCTGTATCGTAATAAATATTGTAGGCGCATCGAAATCTGTTCTGTGCTTCTTCAAAGATCATACTTGTCTCTTATCTTACCTATTTCATAATTTATGAACCAATCAAGGATTTTGTTTTACATGGGTTGGTATATTTCCCGATTTTTATTTTATTAATTAGGAAACAAAATATTACCCGTTACAGTGTCATAAATAATCAAAACTACAGTTTATTACATATTACGATTCTAAAGATGACATAAACTTCTAAAGATGACTATTTTTATTCCTTTACTATTTAATATCCAAACACAGAAAGATTAGAAATAAATGCCGATGGATGATAAGGCAGTGATGTGCTGTGGTATGAGCCCTAAAGGTTAATCTAGAAGTTTCTATTAAACAATATACCGAATTAATTGTTGGATTCGATGAAAGAAAAAGGCAAAGCGGATATTGCTACTGTGGCTGTAGCTTTAGAAATATAAATTAAGCAATAAAATGTATTCAGGAAACCGACATGACTGGATTGTAAATTTCCGATTGGCATGGCGGCGCTATAAAGAGTATAAAACTGAATAGCATAGTATGAAGCAAAGGGCATGTATAAAGTCGTAAAATCTTCAATCTACGTGAGTGTTTGTACTGTGTGTATATATTTATTCAATATTTAATTCAAATGACAAGCAGAGAATTCTCTAGAGACGATAAGAACACAGGATCCATTGTTGTAGCGAATCTTGCGAGTGTTTTACGTCCAGAAGTTCCGCATGCCTTAAAAACTGATATTCCCGGATCGTTCCTAGTTCAGGCTTAGAATAGCACACCGTACTGTTAAGATCAGTTCCACAGGTAGAAATAATATTTTTAAGTCCGGCAGGGAACGTCTTATGAATGAGATGTTGAGCTATTAGAGTATATAGTGGAGATGTTAAGAGTGAAAGACCTCAGACATCTCGACAGTTATAGTTAAAAGCATTTTACCTGGATCTTCTCAAACTGTTACTTAAAACCAATCTATGTTAGCCATTTTCATTTACATTCACGATCTCTTTTTAGTATCTCTTTTTCCTTTTTCAATATATTTCCAATTTTCCCGTTTGCAATGCCAAAGTTACCGGTTGTTTTTTTTATGGAATGGTTTCAAACGAATAGACGTATCGCCTGATGGTAACGCCAGAGCCGTCACAAGTGCGTTACCAGGCCTTTGAGGATGGTGGGGATGAGTTGGGGTATGGACCTCCGGTATCCTCACTCACTGGGAGAAAAATTATTGCTAGGAAAATTTTACATTATTAATTTTCTTAGATAACTTGTTGTAGTTTTGCACAAATTTAAATTTCAGTCCTATATAGATAAATATTGTAAAGGCTAGAATAAGATTCAGTTATTTGATGAAGCAATAATGCGTAGATGGTTCTATCTACTAAATGGTTCTAAGACTAGCTTAACAAGATGTAATTAGGGCACTGTTAATGAGTATAATACGCGACGGTTGTTTAATTAGCGGTAGCATGGGAGACAATTATGAAGATCATCCATGGCCTGTGTAAGTATATGACGCAATTTAAATATGTATATTAGTTAAACAATATTCTATCTTCTACATTGTTCTAACTCTTAAGAAGTACGTATGATGAGGGAGGAGGTATCGAGGAAGCCTAAATTCTAACCTAAAGTTTGTCGCGGTAAAGAGTAGCCAGTGTCCTTCCTTGAGAAGGACTTGAAGGAAGGACGAATGAAAACATAAATAGTAAACAATAAAAAAAAATATAAATAAATAAATACAAAATAAAATAAAATAGTGAGTTGTTCGTAAGTTTATTTATTTGTTACACTCTTATTGCTTTTATCATATAAAAAAGCGACTGTCCCCGCTTCTGGATTATACACGATTGGTTTGCCTTGTATAATGTACTGACTTAATACACATCAGGCGCACTGGCGCCTGTTGTGTATTAAATAGCTATATCTTCTAATTTCACACAGTGGATACAAAATTTTTAATAGAAACTTACTGTTGAGACAAAAAAAATTAACGGTAGTTAATTTTTCTATACACATTGAACTATTTTGTCTAGTTCTGATTAGTGAGGTCATCTTTTTTAAGGACAGGATTTAAATTAAGGAAGTTTTGCCACCTATTTGTATATCACTAGTAACCGCTTACCATCTAAATTATAGCTTTTATCTTGTGTGGCAACTTAGTAACAAAAAATTTACATTTTAATAGATAACGATAACATATCGCTTGAGAAGCTTTTATGTAACATAAGACTTACTTTACTAGAACTTAGATCGTGATGAAATAAATCTTGATATACTTTATCGAACGCCTTTCCTAAAACCTTGACATGATTGTGAGCGAAGCGTGACGTCGCTAAACTTTTTATATATTTTATGGTCGAGAAAAAGTTATTATTTGATACTATAACTATTATCTGTGTGAACATTAAGAAGATGGAGTACCATTACCTTTAATAAAAGATTATTAACAAATTGGGCTAGATAGTACAGCACTGCAAAGGAAAGGGTAACATGAAACAAGCTCGTCTGGCTGATGTGGTGTAGTATGCTAAAACATCCTTTCTCAGATGATACCTGTGTTCAACAGGCTGTTAAAGGCTGTTTATGATGATGTTATTATAACATTTAGTGGCATCAGAACTTACCATTCGGGCACATTGAGTTTCTGCAATGATCTCTGAACTCGCAACTCGTGCTCTGATAGCACGCGGTCTGAATTTTTCTGCAGTTCGTTCTCTGGAGGCTGCAAAAAAACCAATACATGAATGTTACAATCTATAGTTATTGTTGTTTTTTATCAAAATAACTAGCTGGCAGGTTATTTAAATGAGCGCATTGTTGTAATAAAAATACTTTAGTTTCACTTCCATCTATTTATATGTCAAAAATAATTTAGCGGCAAACATTTCATAAATAAAAATCAAAATAAGGATAAGCATTTATTGAAAAAAGTTTATAAAAGTATAGTATTTTATGAAAATTATACCAAACACTTTGAGTTACCTACTTTTTGATTAATTTCTTATTCCTACATTATCAAAACAATTAGGAGATAAATGGCACATTGTGCCAAAAATGACAAAGCTTCTTTGTATTTTTTCCATTATTGATCATCAACTTCAGTCAGATCTTTCATGGAAGAAGAATCTGGTATGCTGTCGCGTTGTAAATTTAAATTTAATTAATTTGTAGTTTTAGCGTTTGCAGGATCTTGTAAACTGCAAGCATTGCATACAAGGTTTCTTCATCACTGGCATCCTCGTCTTCTACTATCGTATCAATATATGTTCAACTACTAACTTTTTCAGGCACAACTGATGATGCTTTACTAGGTAAATCACTACAGTGTACATCACATGCTTGTAGTTCATCAGTCCAGGATAGGACTGTATTTGAACCAGACTGACTGTCTATATTCGGATTGTTCACCAACTCATTTGCATTCACCGGCAAAATATTAATATCACTGGAGGGCGACATCAATATATCAGATAGACCACAAATGGAGTCATACCAAGATTCATCATTACCCAATTCAATTTCAGTATTGTTAATAATGAAATTAACTTTCTTTTTTGATTCCTTTAAAGTAGAAGTAGCTCTTATTACGTCTTCTTTTGGTATTCGATTCATTTTATGATACACAAATTCTTCGTATGCAGGTAAATCAAAGTCTGTTGAATTTAAACTTGATTGTAAATCTTCAATTGGTGTAGGGAGGACACTTTCCTTTAAGTGTTTAAGGAAATTGAGTATCCTTTCATCATTATCTGTTGGAGAGTTATTTTGTTAGTAGAAGGCTGATTAAATCTTTTCTCCTAACAAATATTTATTCTCGTATCATTATTGAGACAGCTACTTCCATTTGATCTCCGACCGCTGCAGTTTAAGTAGCATCGGCTTGAATTGCGTCATTCAGCTTCGTGTTTTCTTAGGCAAATCTTAAATTACCAATCCTTATGTTTATTTCTAATTCCATTAACATAGACTTAATTCTTCAGGATACTTCGCGTTGTAAATGTCTCGTGACAGCGGTTTTACAAATACATTTTCGTATTTAATTTCTTCGATTAAAAAAAACAACAACCCATAATGTCCCACTGCTGGGCTCGGGTCTCCTCTCAGGAGAGGGTTAAGGCCATACATCCCCACGCTGGCCAAGTGCGGGTTGGGGACTGGCAAGACAACGTTGTGGCCAAGTAATCTTACCGTTGGATGTTTTTAAGCCGCCCGAAGGCCTCCAACTAAGCTTCATGACTGTTATCCTATGATAACAACCGGGACCAACTGCTTAACGTGACCTCCGAATCACAGAGACGCTCATGGTAACATGCCACCAGCGGTCACCCATCCAGGTACCGACCGCGCCATCGTTGCTTGCCCTCGATGATTATTTCTAATCACCGAGTGCAACTGGGCTATGAGTGCCCTCCTGAGAGAAGATCCGAGCTCAGCAATGGGACATTATGGGTTGTTGATTTAATTTGATTTCAATGTGTTCAGACAAAACCAAAATTAATTCTTTAAGTACTTCCTCAGTTGACAAATCGCTATTGACATCACGAAAATTATACCGCAATTTTGAGTTTTCTATATTCTGATTCATCACTTATTCTTACTTACATCATAAAAAAATTAGGAGCTAAACGGTACATTGTGCCAAAAAAGACAGAGTCTCTTTGTACTTTTTTCGTTGATTGATCTTCGGTTTCAATCAGTTTTTTCATAGAAGAGGAATCTGGCATGTTGCTGCCTGGTAGTTTCAGAGTTTGCAGGATTTTGTATACTGCAAACCTTGCATACAAGGCTTCTTCACTACTAGCATCCTCGTCTTCAAGATCTTCTACTATCTTATCAACATTTGATTGGCTAATAACTTTTTCAGGCACAACCGATGATGCATCGGTGGGTAAATCACTGTAGTGTACATCACATGCTTGTAGTACATCAGTCCAGGATGTGATTGTATCTGGATTAGACTGACTGTCTATATTCGGATGGTTCTCCAATTCATTTGCATTAACCGGCAAAATATCAGTATCATTGGAGGGCGGCATCAATACATCAGATACCATAATTGGAATCATAACAAGATTGATGATTTTCCAGTTCAATTTCAGCATTGTTAATATTGAAATTAACTTTCTTTTTTGATTTCTTTAAAGTAGAGGTTGCTCCTATTACGACTTCTTCTTTTGAAATTTGATTCATTTTGTGATATTCAAATTCTTCGTATGCAGGTAAATCAAAGTCTATTGAACTTAAACTTGATTGTAAATCCTCAATTGGTGGAGGGGGGACACTTTTATGTAAGCGTTTTAAGAAATTAAGTATCCTTTCGTCACTATCTGCTGGAGAAATTATTTTGTTAGTAGAAGGTTCATATTCAAATTCTGCGTATGCAGGTATATCAAAGTTTATTGAAGTTAAACTTGATTGTGAATCCTCAATTGGTGGAGGGGGGACACTTTTATGTAAGCGTTTTAAGAAATTAAGTATTCTTTCGTCATTATCTGCTGATGAAATTATTTTGTTAGTAGAAGGTTGATGGAATCTTTCCTCCAAAGATACATTTTTTCTCGTACCAATATTGAGAAAACTGCTTCTATTTGAACTTGCACCGCTGCAGCTTAAGTAGGATCGGCTTGTGCTGCGTCGTTCAGCTTCGTATTTTTTTATACAAATCTTAACTTTTCTCTCGTCATGTTTATTTCTAAATCCATTTAGACCTACAGGATTATCGTCTTCAGATTCACTTCTTGGTATGCCAGGATACTTCGCATAGTAAATATCTCTCGATAACGGTTTTGTAAATACATGCTCGTATTTTATTTCTTCGAATGGTTCCAACTCTTCCACGGTCCATAACGTGTCCAGGCGAAACCAAAATTGATTCCTCTCAAGTACTTCCTCAGTTGTCAAAAGAACTGTTGACACCATTTTTATGAGATGACTTCACAGTTAGAAGTTTTGAGTGGAACTGATTTTTATATTTTATAAAATGAATTAAGGAAACTATTTCAGAGCAAACATAATTATTTACAGATCAGATAATCATAGTAGTTAGTTAATATTATGGTCCTCTACAAAAGAACAATCACAGCATAGGAAAATAAAATGTATTTACTTTAAGCCCATTAAACGTTTATACCAAAGATTAAGGTTACTAATTACCTACTGCGCTAATCACCCATAATGGCCATAATACAAACTAAATATTATCATGACTGAGTACAAATCTAATTGTATTGTTCTTTGTTTGTTAATTTAGGAAACTACTACTACTTTTTTATTTATTCAGGAAACTACGTCATATAATTGAAAAATTCATACGAGTCTGATCCGAATGTAAGCTGTACGCTATTTCGGCAAAATATTAATATACAGTAGTTATAATAATCCAAATCTGGAAAGTTCGGTTCTTTGGGGTACAGAACTCACCCTGACATCAGACGAGGCGAGGAGCGCGCATGGGCCGAGGAGTCCTACGCTTTCCCAGCAAGTCATGTTCACTAACTGTTCACTCACAAGTCGCGACAAGTGCCCGCTGAACTCCACACTCGTATACTAAACTTACTATCGCATTGTGATGCACCAGTGACTCCGTTATACTACGTTACGTAAGTCATATCACATTCAATGTGCTACCATATTTTGTTTGGACTCATACAAAGCAGCTACACATAAAGCTACGAGATTCTCAGAGGATGAGAAAGAAGCAAGCTGTAATATAGAAGCGGAAAGCGTTCGCCAATCAAATCAGAATAACGTTGCTTATCGAACGACAAAATCCAATTACAAGACTGAATCGGAGCGACCGCGGGGCTTCCGAGCTTAAGGTCGCTCTGCGGGCCGGTGCCGGAACTGGGGCTGGGTCTGGCATGCGGCGTTCGGGTCGGACTTACGCGCAGGCCACTGCGGCACTTCGCATAGTAGGACATAGGCGTTATGTCCGTGAGGGCAGGCGGCCGCGGCGCTGCCACCCGCCAGACTGAGGCGCGGCGGATGTCCTTGGTCAGTGCGCATGCTCCGTTCACACACCCTTACTAACAGATTCTAGTGGTTTCAACAATTATTTTATTACTATGACACATTTCTAAGTTTTTGTCGTCTTTGGCTTAATAAAAGATGAGGTATCTATTTTGAGAATACTGGTGAGGTAAATTTGCGAGTCAAGGGCCCCGAAAATACATTGCTGATTTAAGGTGTTATTTCATTTTATGAGATGGTTTCGACGGCGCGTTGGACAGTGTCATATCGATAAGTTCTTGGTACTCAAACAGCTGATATGAACCTGTTCTGCGTTTGTTGAAGTGGAGCATTTGTTTGGATGTGGGTGTGGCATATCGTGACAGGTTCAACTTTGTTAAAAGGGAAATCGAGGACTTCTTAAACATAAAGTTTTATTAAGTACAGCGATAGGAATAATGAAACAACCGTTCTAAGCATTCTTAGACATAAGCTCTGTACTAAGTACTTGAATAACAAGAAAACCAATTGTATATGTCTGGAGACAGTTAAAGATTTAACGAGAAAAGCATTTCTAGTTTGTATTAATAGAAGAACGTTTAATATATTTTCACTCAAGATTCTGAGTTTAAGTAAAATTTAGTTTAGTTTAGTATTTAAATACACATGTACAAGTTGTTTTTATAATATTTAAAGTTATAAAAACACAAACAATTAAACATTGTAAAAATAATTCAAGAACAACAGCATCAACAATAAAAAGAAACAAATTAATATTCTTTATCTATCTGGGATATTAGTGTAGTAACTCCGGTAATTTATTCCAACTTGTACTCCCAAAAAATTCCTTCTCCACGCAACAACACCGATAGTCGTTTACTTGGCTACTACTACACTACTACAACATGGCTCATTTCAAAAATACGTAATTACATTTTAAAGAACTTCGATTTTCCGAGTCGCAAACTGCATGGGTACAGAAACGCGGTTACACACAATATCCTTCAGCTAATTGAGACGGTTTGCACAGGACGAGCGGCAATTGGAATATTAGTTTCTTGTAACTTCAGGATGCTCATAGTGGATGCTATAAGGGAAGACCACTTTGTGCTTCCTGTGCAGTTGTAGGTGTACGGACAAATTGTATATAGGCGTTTTATTCAGAACAAGAGATTGCAGAGCAGGATTAGTGCAGACTAAGGCAGACTAGGTCCTGGATGTACTGTGTCAAAACAATCACATATAAGTACATGACTGGAATGTTGGTAGTATTGTTATTATACCTATAAATATTTTACGTAGTCGTTCACTACTGTTTTCTTACAATGTGATGGTTCTGGTTTCGCAACCGGGCCCACAGATACATTTTAACGTATTAATATTTGTATATTTTGTGTTTAGTACCTATATGTCTGTTAACAATTGAGTTCACAATGTCAAATTCAAAATACTTGAGGTAAACTTCATGAATACTCGTTAATTGTATACATAACATCAAAACAGAATGCAAATTTCTATAACAATACTATATATGTATGTACATATCACGACATAATATGTATACACTGACGTGTTTCGTTGGTGAGTGCGGGACCGGAGGCCAAATGATGCAGAAGCATTTCAACTGACAGCTAAGATGTCGGTCACCATGCTGCATTGCCTGCATTCGTAATAATTATGACCTTGGATTCTGCTCATTCTTTCCACCAGGCTGAGTAGAGTCACTTTGTTGGCCCTCTATATATATGTATAAAAGAAAGTCGTGTTATTTACACTACTTATAACTCAAGAACAGCTAAATCGATTTGGCTGTAAATTGGTAGGGAAATAGCTTAAAACCAGGCGACGGACATGTGATACTATTGACATAGGATTATTTTATGGGCTTTGACCGCTGTTGTTGTACAGCGGGTAACACCGCAGGGCTCAGCTAGTATACATATAAAAAAAAACAATATTGGCGTCAACATACTGTTCGTTCATTACGAAATGTAAAACTAACACTGAAGTTATTTCCTTCAAAAGTTACAATATTGTGATAAGTTTAGGATACTGTGCCATGGACTACAGCATTGTTGTCAGCTGTAAGTGCCAGCTCTGAGATCTTCTCCCGCATTAAGTAGGGAGGAGGAGGGCAATGGAGTCTCCATCCGGTATTTCTTTTAAAGGCCAATTTTTGACTGCCTCTGTGGCGCAGTGGTAGCGAATGCGACTGCTGTGCAAGAGGTCTCGGGTTCGATTCCTGAGTCGGACCAAATATTTGTATGATCTGCAAATATTTGTTTCGGAGTTTGAGTGTTTTCTATGTTTAATATGTATGTATTTACAAAAAAAAAGTATATAAGTATTAATATCAGTTATCTAGTACCCATAGTACAAGCTCTGCTTAGTTTGGGAGTAGATGGCGTTGTGTGTTAAAATGTCGGAACATATTTATTTATAAAAAATCTGGCAACCTTACCTACAAATTTTACTACATTCATTACGTTTCTTAAGCGCACCCATAAAGGTGCATTCATTATCGTTGTATCATATTAATATACTGTTATATGTGTGTTATGGGATCATGCACACGTACATAAGGCGCCGAGGCAAAGGCATTTATCGAGTTCTGCCTACGTGTTAATGACCACGCATTTGCGTCTTCCTCTTACTAATGGATGCTGTTTGGCTCCTAATTTGCAGCTGGCCGATATTTCTCACCTTACTCGCCTTGTTATAAAATGTAAATGTGCGTCGTAAAAGTCTTGTAAAACAAAATTAGGCCAGTCAGCGTCCACAAGACAAGGATTAGTTAATTTTGAAATTGATTTGGAATACTCTGGTAGTTTTTTCTATAAAGAAAAACACTAAAAACTAAGAATATATATATATATATATATATATATATATATTTCTATAAAGA
>PKRV01000785.1:1243695-1312297 GCA_003709505.1 Hyphantria cunea
ATATATATATATAAATTCTATTATATATACTAGTATACAACAGTGAAGCCTACATAAATACTAAAATATATTGTTCGGAAATTAAAAAAAATATTCACAAAAAAATGCGTTACGATGTTTATCGATACCTTTGAAAAATTTACCCTATAAAGACACTGTAGTTGAGGATATACTATAAAGTTTCAGAATAATACTATTGCAATAAATCTCGCTGGAGATTGACATTAAGAGTAATTCAAAACGGTCTAAATTTGATACCCAGTCAACCTAAATGGCCCTACTAAATTTACTTATTTAGCAAGATCTACTAAATGTCATGCAAATATTTACCGTATAACTTCCAAGAGCCACGCAAACGAGGGTTTATATCTTTAAGAATCCATTATCGCATTAATACATTCGATATTAGTTCTTGCGTCACTCATTGGAGTGACGCAAGAACTATAATGGTGGATGGCAGAGATGCATCGAATAACGCTGTGTATGTATTTCCCGCTCATCGCCATATTGAACTAGGCTTAAATTCACACACACACATCGCATACAATGTGCATATACATTTATGTGCAAAGATCAGTACTAAAACTTTTGTTTTTTTTTATTATACTAGCTAGCTCCGCGGTATTATTCGCAGTACAACGACTGCGTGTAAAGTTGCGATGCGAAGCTAGTCGAAAAAAATTGCCTAAATTACTGCTTGTATCGCCAGCTACGTGGCAGTAAAAGTTCTGTCAAAATCGCTCCAGCCAATTCCGAGATTAGGTGAACAGACAGACTGATCGACAGGCAAATAAAAAATTTAAAAAATTGGGTTTTATGTAAGTATCGTAAATAATTTTAAATGCATAAAGTGAAATGCTGTAATTTAAATTTACAATCACGTAAATTTTATTTCTTGGTATAGTTATTAATATCCATATTAAAAAGTACCTACCTACTCTTACGTCACTCGTCGTTTTACCTAAACTTTAACTGGGATATTATCCAGAATCTCCACAAATAAAATTCGTTTTACCAGACCTATTCAAAGATCCCGTTCAAAATACCTACCTAAGTATGAAAGCGGTCCTAAAATGTCAAGTAACTCAAGTGCTATAAGAGGTAAAGGGTAAAGTGCACGAATATTTGACTTGACCTTCGACAAGAGGGGAATGCCGTGAACTCCACTTATACTGAAGAGCTCTTGGTTTACTTCAAAGATATTTTAATAGCAGTTATTATCACCATCACCACTTTTCGTGATTTTTGTTTAATGTCATGTCTATTTTTGGAATAAAGATTATATCGTGGTGTTTTCGATTATGAATAATCTTTAAATAAGTTTTAATAACTTAAGACATCTCATATACCTTCTCATTTGATCTAACTATACACTGTCTGTATTAACTAGACTTCGGAAAAATATACTTAGATATATCAGTTCCTAAAAACAAAGATGCAGAATAGATAAATTACACCCAGACACTCAACGTAAAATAAATTGTCCTCGAGGGGTTTCCGATTTCTCTTCAGGATTACCATTACATTACAACCGATTTTAGCCAATATATTAGATGACCCAGTCCACTTGGGAGTAACAATATTTTATACTCTAGGCATGGCTAGATTTATACTCAATCTTCAGAACCAGCGGGGACAAACAAATTGGACGTGACTTTTTTTTTATTTAAACTTCTTTTGACTCATTGACTAAATTTTAGGTGAACCAAAATATATTTTTGGTAGAGGGAAATCGTCAGCGTCACCGACATGCTGACGTCACTAAGCCGCGTTGAGCACTTTTTGGTAGGAGAAAATCTAATGAGTTCGCGTCACCGTCACTGTGCAGCCCGTCAACGCATCACCGACATGCTGACATCACAAAACTTCTTTGTTCGCGATGAGTGCTTTTGTACGGGAAAACATTAGGGGTTCACGTCACCGACTCTCCAATGTTTGATTTTGATAATTTCAATTTAAACATTATGATATTTCTAACTTTACACATTAATTGTATAAATAACATTCTAAGGACTACACGGTTGGCCTAGTGGTTTCAGTGGTCGCCACGCCACTTCCTACTGCGCCAAGTGTTGTGGGTTCAAATCCTACATGGGACAATACTTTGTGTGATCCATTAATTGTTGTTCTAAGTCTGGGTGTACTTTGTGTCCGTTTCATATATGTTTGTAAAGATCCCCGCGACACAGGAATGTATATTCCTAATGCGGGAGATGTCTTTAAAAAAAAGTAATAAGTTTTCACTTCCATCCGTCTTTAGGGTTGCCAATTTTTTAATATGGTGCGGTTATGAGTGTAAGTCTCCCCAGAATTTAAGCTGAACAACTGTGAGGAGTGATAAACCACAACCTTTAGGACTTAGCACCAAATCGCAAGCTTAATCCTTTTAATATACAAACTTCATAGTTTTGGGAAATTTCCCGCAAAAGTTTAAAGTTAAACGTATTAGGTATGTTGTAGAGGAATTAGTGTCGGAACTGTCGAGTGTGGGTAGCCGCAACGGGCAGAGAGATACACTGTAATAAAAAACTGGTAAACTTTCAGAGATTTCTGTCAAATTGTACCGTAATTTTGTTATCCATCAGTAAAAGGATTATACACGATTAGGTGAGAATACATTTGAAATTTTTAGGCTATGTCTAGTACACTACTAATAGAGTGAAATTGTTGTTTTTCTTTCAGAATTTTTTGAACTTAATCATCGATAAAATATTACAAACTAAAATTCATAATTCGGGTAATGGATTAATTTAATTTAAAACCATTTTTATAAACATGTTTTAATTTTATCAGCAAAGATAAAATAAAAACGTATCAGGATACTGGAGACCCACACCCCATTCTCCTCCCCAACGCAAGAGGCGCAACGTACTTGGGACGCCTCTGGTGCTGCGGGTGTCCATGGGCGGCGGTAGTCGCTTACCATCAGGCGATACTTCTGCTCGTTTGCCCCATATCCCTTTAAAAATAAACTAGATGTGCCCGCTATGTCGCACACGTGAAATTGTTCGTTTTTTATATTTTTCAACATTAAAAGTTTTCTTGAACACAGCCAAAAAGATCCAGTCATTTCTAAGTATTAACTATACTAACGAAAAGAAATTCAGTTTTATATGATTTAATAATAATTATGAAAAATACACGCGGACGGAGCTGCGGGAAAAGTGAGTTTTTATATACGACAAGTGAATGTTGCTGCCATTTATTATTATTTAAGTTACTGGAACTTTGCGAGAGTTTGTAAATAAATATTTATTTTTATCTACAGTTTGTCAGATTAATTTTCTCATTTAAACATTCAAATGCGCTGGCTTCTTGCCAACATCGTCTGTGCATTTTATTTTTTACACTGGCGCGTTGTCTATGTATACTTGGTATATGTTGTTGTTGAAACTGTTCTGTAACACAGTTTAATAATCGGTAATAGCCTAGTTTACTAACGATATTGATTAAAGTAATTCATACAAATAAATAAAATTGGAGTGTTTGTTTTTGACTGCCTTGGTGGCCCAGCGGTAATGTATGCGACTGCTGTTCCTGAGGTTTCGGATTCGATTCCCGGGTCGGATCAGATGTTTGTATGATCTGCGAATATTTGTTTCGGAGTTTGGGCGTTTTCTATGTATGATATTCTATGTATTTAAAAAAAAGTATATAAGTATTATATCAGTTGTCTAGTACCCATAATACAAGCTCTGCTTAGTTTGGGACTAGATGGCGTTGTGTGTTAGATGTCTGAAATATTTATTTATTTATATATTAAAATAACCGCTTTTTACTTAATACAAATGTATGTTATGTATACACGGTACATATACGATTTTTTTTTAAATTTTTTTCTGTCTGTTTGTCCTGGATAATCACTGGAACAGCTAAACCGATTTTGACGGGACTTTCACTGGCACATAGCTGATGATATAAGTAACCTGGGTTATTTTTTAGACTAGCTTTGACCGCAGGTAGGCAGTAACCACAGGTAACGCCCGCAGCGGTAGATGTTATACCGCGGGTAGTACTGAGGGGCTCAGCTGGTGGGTACTATAATTACCAGTTTCTTTACTCCTTTATTAATAAGCAACAGGCAAAACTGATAACCTACTAACCTTTTTTAACGGAGGGGAGAGTAAGCAGATGGTGAGTACCACTCTCAATGGTTACTTATAATTAGAGGTCACAAGTTCAGTGAGACCAATAAGTTATTTTATGAATTGCGCGAATAGCTCTCTTCTGCAACGCAAAGATACTTCCATGCTGCATTCCTCTACTGTTGTAGAGGAATGCAGCATGGAAGTATCTTTGCGTAATAGTGTATTTTCATATGGTATATTGTTATATACCATATGAAAATACACTATGAAAGTAGTTCAAAAACAATTTAGTGGTTGGAACACTCCGGTTAGCCGATATGTGCCAAAGTATGGACCATACTTCATGGTTATAAAGTAAGACATTACGAATATCTTGGCTAAACTATCCAACTCAGCCGGCACAGCTTCGTTTGGGAGTCCGACAGAAGAATTCGTCTAGGCTGGGCAGTATATGGGAAGCTCCTTGGAGAATGATATATCTTGGAGTCGCCGCAATTATTAAAAACTCACGTAATAAAATACGGAGCTGAGATATGGACGCTCATCGTTGGGCTGGTCCACAAGTTTAAGGTCGCTCAGGGCACGGGCACTCAAGAATCGTTAAGAAGTAGACGAATAGACGAATGTAGACAATTAGATGGAAAGAATATTGAAGACTTACTAAAACAGGAACAAATTCCCAACTCCATGGTATTTCTGCCCAAAGGTGAGCAAATACCCGAGTACGTGTATATCCTCCTGTTGTACTCTTCTTCGAGCTGTCCCTATAGTCTGTTTCACTTTAGCTCAACTTTAATGTCCCTTTTTTACCTTTAGATATCAATTATGATCCTAGGATAGCGTCAGATAGAAGAACAGGCCCTCCCTAACAATTTATTTCCAATTTATACAGCAACAAAACGTTTTTAGAAGTAGGTCAAAGGTTTCGTAATACACAAGCTTATCACAAGAGGCTAATTGAAGCTCACACAAATGGGAATTAGATAAATTGAACAAATAAAATTATGGTTACAATTTAATTCAGACGTTTGAGTTTTGATTCTTTTAAACATTTTAACTATAGCGTTCATTGATTTGTAAACCTTACAGAAATTTTAATCAGCTATATCTAGAATAGGAAAAAGCTTACATCCTAAAATTAAAAGTATTAAAAACCCTCTACACAAGCACTTAATCGTGTAATGATACGCTAAAAATGTCTTAAGTCAATTTGGAGAAAAGCTGGGGTCTGTGCTGGACCGATATTTACCATAGCTAAGAACCACCGCAAGGAAACTAGCTTTGAAATGAAAAAAAAACGCATAAAAATCAGCCCATCCGTCTGAGACTTAAGATGCCACAGACTGACACATACACAGAGAAATCGACGTCAAACTTATAACCCGATTACGTAAAAACTATTGATAAAATGTCGTCCGGGCCATTATTACCAAACTATTGACACCCCATTAATTGGAACCGATTCAGTAGTTTAGCCGGTAACGTAGAACATACAATCAATCAATCAACAACCCATAATGTTCCACTGCTGGGCTCGGGTCTCCTCTCAGGAGAGGGTTAAGGCCATACGTCTCCACGCTGGCCAAGTGCGGGTTGGGGACTGGCAAGAATACGTTGTGGCTACGTAAATCTTGCCGTTGGATGTTTTTAAGCCGCCCGAAGGCCTCCAACTAAGCTTCACGACTGTTTTCGTATCACATAATCACGGAGACGCTCATGATAACATGCCACCAGCGGTCACCCGTCCAGGTACTGACCGCGCCGTCGTTGCTTGCCCTCGGTGATTGTTTCTAATCACCGAGTGCAACTGGGCTATGAGCGCCTATATATACATTGACAGCCAAAACTCCTACCCTACGGCTACGCCGTAGTTGAGTAAAAAAACTAAAGGGCTGATTCGAAAGAAGGCCGTTGGCTTTTGTGATTTGCAAAAGTTCCCGGTAGAAGATTTTTGCCTAATAGACAGAAGAATAATAACCTCACTCGATGTGTTATTATTTATTAATTAATTTATCATTCAATATTGGGCCAGGTATGAAATTTTTAGAACTAAGATATATCCATATACTACATTTTTGTATGTCTGTTACGATTTCTCGACTAAACTACTGCATAAATTTCAATGAAATTTGGCATTGAGATATTTTGAATCCTGAGGGATACATAGGCTACTTTACCGCAATAATCGATATGGACGCAGAGAAAGCCGCAGGCAAAAGCTGTTTGAATATTATAAGATTCTATACCATTCAAAATATACAAAACTAGTTAAAGAAGATAATGAATATAAAAACAATAATATTAGTACTTCTTATAAGTTTATATGAACATGTAAAGGTTATCAAACATAAACTTTAACATAAAATGTGTTGTAGTACTCAAGATAACATAACTAAGAGACCGTATCTACGTACGTTTATTAATGTTGAATATGAGTTAAATCTATACAAATAAATAAAATTGAAGTGTCTGTTTGTTATTTCAAATTAACAGCTTTTCACTAAAAGCATATGAAAGCCAACTTACACACAAAAGCAATTTAAAAAAAATTTGGTCTGTCTGTTCTGGTTATTATCTAGAACGGTTAGACCGATTTTGACGGGATCACTGACAGATAGCTGATGATATTAAGGAGCAACTTCGGCTAATTTATTTAGTTTAGTTAAGCTTCGTTCCGCGGTGTTACCCACGGTTGTTGCAAAGGTATATATTTGAATTAGGATTTAGAGTATTAAGTTTTATTTCCCTGTAAACGTATCTCTTATCATCACCTTTACCTTATTATTAGTCAGAATGAATTACTGAAATTATCGGTACAATAATCATTCTTTAAATTGATTTTGAAATGTCATGTCGTATAGGCCTCACCAATTTCACGCCACTTGGTTCGATTTTTGGCTTCTCGCATCTGGCTCCTGCCAGTCGTTTTGCGCAGATCATCACTCCACCTGGCCTGTGTCCCACACTACGTTTGCCGAGACGCGGTCTTCGCTCGAGAACTCATTTACCCCAACGGTAATCAGTTCTGCTGTTCTGCTCGGCTAATATGGCCAGCCCACTGCCACTTACTAATCCTTTGGGCCATGTGAAATTGGAGAGGCCTATGTCCAGCAGTGGACTGCGATAGGCTGATGATTATATATGATAATGATGTTCTCGAATAAAACTTGTTTAATAGCTTGTATCAGCGACGAAATTAAAAAGTAGTTTTCCTTTTACCTGTGGCAGGTTTGTACATCTTCTGACGTTTTGGCTCATAATTCGAATATCATTTAGGTAACCATTAGTCAAACAATTGTATGTAAATGTAATGAATGTTCATCTTCGTAATAAATGTAATAATGTCAGGGCTCCATGTTTACATGTACATAACGCATAGACATCTAATCCACACGTATCCTGCCATCTGTCCATTCCAATCTAGCTAAAGTGGCGACGGCAGTTTACCACAAATTGGATCAAATTGACCGGCCGACTATCCAGCCAATCCATTTGTTATCTAAATCCCCTATGATTGTAATGATGAATGATTGCTGTTAGAGCATAATAGCATTACGTTCTTCATTTTCAAATTTTGAACAAGAACATTCTAGAAGTCATAGACAATGTATTATAGCTTGTAGGTACACTATGCAATACTTTTACACAATCGAAGTTTGACTATGAATGTAAGGTAACATGTTTCTTTTTTTTATTCCAATAGTCTAAAGTGTTTTCGTGATAAGGAGTTTTAAATTTACATATTAATACGAGAAACAAGAACTATTCAGGAAAATTATGCGAATGGAGGGGGATGAAATTTGACACAGTTTGTATGCAGAGCTAAAAAACAATCTCGATCACTGAATGATATCGATTCATGACAATATTGTTTTATTTTCCTTTAAATTGTAATAAACAATAATCTTGATTCATTTTAAATGAATAAAGTAGTAATGTTATTATAACATTTGATTGAGCTTAATAAATTTAATATCTGTCACTTATCTAGTGAATTGAGGAGCATTTGACGAACTGGATGAAACCCAATTAATAATAATATAATCTGACATCTACAGATTCCAAATTGACGTTTCCTTCATAACCAATTCGTATGACATTGGGATTTGACAGTTTGTCTTTCGAAAACATGACATTGGCAAAATCATGGTCACGCCATATGGCTCTATAGCCATTAACTAAAAGTCGAAGATTACATTAGGATCGAAAATACATATTGTTTTTTCGAAAGACGTTCCCCATTTCATGTCATCCATATTTTTTTTGTATTTTTTATAAATAATTTCATCACGACGAAGACTCGATGACTTAGAATTGAAGACTTAAAATACTTGACATTGGGAGAAATAGCTGATCCGGCTGGTTGCCATCTCATCCAAAGAAGAAGAAGAAGACATTGAGATCACTTTTCCGGCTCTACTGAAGGTCTACAATAAATCCTTTGACAGTTTGTCTTTCAAAAATATAACATTGGCAAAATTGTGGTCACACCGTTGAATTAATTATATTGGGATACATTACCAATGTTTATCTCTTTTAAAACTAAAATCAATAAAAGTATTGTCTTTTTGTAGATTTTTAATATCGAATCCCTTATTACGAATATTTTTTTAATTTAGAACATCACTGGAATTATAAAGATGTAATAAATTATGTATGTCATAATTCCGTCAGATTATGAATTTTTATTGCCAGGTTGAAATAAAATTGAGAGAATTCTTAAATAACAATTTACGAGTCATTTGTAAGAACGTCACGAGTGAGGTATCAATGTAAACAGATTATGCCTAAACGAACAAACAAATTCTCACGTTCCATTAACATAATGAACTTACAAGGTAGCAACGCTTATGTAGAAAAAAAAACTTCTACAAACATTTTAAAGTTTTATAAACATGTCGGCGTAAATTATCGTCGACAAGTACTTAGTAGAGGCGCTCATAGCCCAGTTGCACTCGGTGACTAGAAACAATCACTGAGGGTAAGCAACGACAGCACGGTTTATACCTGGATGGGTGACCGCTAGTGGCATGTTACCATGAACGTCTCCGTGATTATGTGATACGAAAACAGTCGTGAAGCTTAGTTGGAGGCCTTCGGGCGGCTTAAAAACATCTAACGGCAAGATTACGTAGCCACAACGTATTCTTGCCAGTCCCCAACTCGCACTTGGCCAGCGGGACATTATGGGTTGTTGATTGAAGTAATTAGTTACTATATTATATTTACTAAACAAAATTATGTACTTACTTGATGTTAAAATGTTTACAACTATCACTTTTATGCGTAGATAACAAACAATAATAATTGCGATAATGTATTAAGTTAATACATAAGATAACCTAATTGTTATTTAAGTACCATCAGCTAAACTGACTCTGCCTGATGGTAAGCATGAGTCATCATCTTCATAACGAACGTGGACAATGCGGTATGATGATCAACACTATGGTGACCTATTGATATGTTTCTTTATGTCCAGCTTAAAGGATACGGGTATTTAAAAAAAAAATGTCTGCTAGATTAATCAGTAAGATTTATTTTTAATCTGTAATAACTTTGAATTGAGCATAAAGCGATTTACGGGGTTTATATTCATATTGTCTATCTGTTTCTAGGCTCTATATCTATGACCTGGCTGAATGAAAAGGAATATAATGGTACTAAGTAATGCCAGCTGAACAGGAAGTGCTCAACTCGTTGATATCACTATGATGCATTGAATAATGTAATGGCCTCTCCAGACTACTCGTGAAGTTACTCGACGAAGAACTCGGGAAAGTTGACCACAGTCCGAATTACGTCGCTACGCACTCGTTCAACTTCGCGAAATCGCGTTACTTTGAATCCTTTGACTCACAAATGACAACAAACGGAAGTAGCCCGAGGCGAGCCGAGGTTGTACGATGTAAATCGTAGTACCTCTCCACAGTATATTATTCGCCTAACCTCGTTCAACTTCGCGAGTAGTGTGTAGTCTACTTAAAGCTGTATTTGAAACTGAAGCTTGTAGATTTCGATTACTTGGTTACTTGATATTCCTGACCATGGAATAGCTTATAACATACTAGCTTTTACCCTAGGTTACGCCCGTGTGATAAAGAGTCAAAAGAGCTCCATGCCAAATTTCGCCGTTTTTGGCCGTGATAGGGAATCAGACAGGGTTACTTTCAAATTTATAAATAAAATAAATAAAGTGTTCAGAAATTTTAACACACAACGCCATCTAGGCCCAAACTAAGCAGAGCTTGTACTATGGGTACTAGTCAACTGCTATTAATAGATATAAACTTTTTCTTTTTTGTAAATACATAAATAAATATTACACATAGAATACACCCAAACTCCGAAACAAATATTTGCAGATCATGCAAACATTTGGTCCGACTCAGGAATCGAATCCGAGACCTCTTGCACAGCAGTCGCATTCGCTACCACTGCGCCACAGAGGCAGTCGTATTTATAATAATAGTGAGGGAGTTTGGATGGAATGAATCGATTAGATTGCAATTATAGTGTAATACTGACCAAGTGCTGAGGAGGAGGCAGAGATCATCAAAGAACAAACTTTACAAACAGTAACGGTTTCCTGTCTTTAGGATTGAATACGTTTTTACCAATTTAGTTTAGTAAAGAATAACAATAGTGATTAAGTAGCAGCTTTGAAATGTTTCATACCACTCGATATAAATCAGTGATTGAAATCGCGATTTTAATCAAATGTTTTTTTTTCATACAATGACTTAAATCATAAAAAAATTGTTGTTTGGTTTGTGCTCACAAGTTTAAATGAAATTAACATTAATTAACTAATAGGAAATAAAACAATAAAAAAGAAAAAAAAAACAATAATAAGATACAAGCGTCAAAAGAATCCTCCGCATTATCGCCTAATGGTAGCGTTCTTAGAATGCCAGCCTTGTGGGAACGCTACGTTGCCACGTTGAATGGCAATGCTGATTCTGTGCTAGAAAAAGACCGGTCTTCTGGTTACGAGAAGTATCAATCAATTAATTTTTACTTCAACCAAATCGACATAAATTGTCACACATGTACAATGCTGTTCGAGCTAGCGATTACCAACAGAGTTCCAGGATTTCAAATGCTACAGGATATGTTTTAAAAATCATCAAATATTACAGAAATCATTTCGCGCATGCTATTCAAATTCAATGTAAAGCGATTTATCCTACAGATAGTGTACTTATCTGGATAGAATTAGAATACTTTGATGAGTACCTATAAATAACTTGTTAGTTTTTAACACTACTGTGTGTTAAATTGCTGATTTTAGTAGAACTTGTTAGCTTTTAATTGTATTAATAATTAAATTAAACTAAAATAAGTTCTTTTCATTTACTAAATAACTGACAATTAATGTAATAATAAAGACAAAAAAGTAAAAAAATCTGATTTAAATCAAATTCTGATAATTTTATTTTTTTAAAAAGATCATTATTATCAACCCTGTTAAGTAGAAATCATCATTTCAAAAAAAATATCACACATTCAAAATGATTCAACAAAATAGGAGTACTAAACAAAAAACGTTTTCTTATTTATCAACAAGGCCATTACACACAGTTAACACAATTTGTTGGTGCTAATGTTGTAACTTTTATTATCAACAAACATCACAAGTTATTTGACTGCCTCGGTGGCACAATAATAGCGTATGCGACTGCTGTTCATGAGGTCTCGGGTTCGAATCCTGGGTCGGACCAAATGTTTGTATGATCTGCAAATATTTGTTTCGGAGTTTGGATGTTTTCTATGTATAATATGTATGCATTTACAAAAAAAAGTATTTATGTATTCATATCAGTTGTCTAGTACCCATAATACAAGCTCTGCTTAGTTTGGGACTAGATGGCGTTGTGTGTTAGGTGTCCGAAATATTTATTTATTTTTAACGTATTCAGTGTTTGGCACGAACCCACTGTATCTTGATATATACTTCGTACTTATCTAGGCATTTCTTCGGGAAAATATTTAAGTAACACTTATTATTGATATTTAAAATTGACTGCGTGCGGCAAAAGCGTTCGTTAGTTTAGATTTTCGCGCTAAAAATGAAAAACATCACATTAGAAAAAAAGTTTTGTTTTAAAATAGGTTTAAATTCCGAAGCAGGTAAGGAAACGTTATTATTACCTAGATTTAAATAACGAAGGAAGTAAGGATTACGTTATTATTACCAGCCTTTCCCTGTTGCATTATTTTATTTATTAGAAATGCTTAAAATTTTGCTGTCACTAATAGATAATAATTAAGTAACTACCATAGAGAATTAAAGCGCCTCAGTCACAAAATGTTTCACAGGCACGAACCTTTCAACAGTATCGTAATAGAAAACTAATCACAATAAGTATTATTCGAGGTCGCCAGCTACCTGAAGCTCATACGAAGCCTTTATACCTAACATATGACAGCTTTGTAAGCATATCCTTTCAGTGCAGGTTGCTTGCGACTCGGGAATGAAAGCACGGGGAAATGGACGGTTGGTGAATAGCTAATACCTCACTCAGATAAATGAGGCGCTCTTATGGTTCGTGGTATTTATCAGCGCGTATGCAGTAGTAGACTTTTTTTAGTTTACATTTCTCTAGTAATGAATCCTACACTTTTAAATCCATTTTTATATTACTGCAGATCGAACAAGTTTCATCTTATTAAACTATTTTTAACATGTTTAATTGTATTTTTTTATTTGGTATTTTGTCTGTTTTGTTTTTTGTTTTATTCATAGTGTTTGATTTTGTATAATCTAGTTTGGAGCGAGGACCCTGGTGACCTGTAACACAGGCAATTTTATGCCTACCTGATTACTTTGTAAGTCAATTCGTTTCAATTATTGTATTTCGGTTTTGGTGAGAAATAAACGTTTTTTCATTGCTAAACAGTATACAATCATCTAATAGTAGTTAAGTGACTATCGCCGCCCATAGACACCTGAAATTCAAAATTATGAAGTATTTTAGCTCTTTGATTACCGATATGAACATATTATGAAGTAGTAGTTATTAAACACGGGCATAACCTTTTGCTTACCTTTACTTCAGTAAACATTTACCATTAGAATCCTATCTATAATCCACTACTAAATAGATTATCATTTATTATATAAATTTCAACTTTCAGTCATGTCGACTTACACTCATTAATGAGTACCTACTGATTATAATCTCTATTAATCTAAATTAATATTTAACGGAACACTGTTTATTATTTAGTTTTTTATTTACTTTCACATTTGTATACTATATACTTTTACTGAGTTATGCTTTCTTTGTAATGACGCCACGTTTAGAAAACTTTATTTATTATCTGTGCAACCCTAAGCGCATCACTCGATACAAGAATATCGAAGAAGAAACGTTGTGTTGACCCGGTTCTTATTTCAAATTTAACTGAAATAATTTTGGCGGGAATGTCAAACGAAATAGCTGCAGCTACCTACATTGCACAATTTGCAAGTGGGTGACGATTTACCGGTGGCCTAAATTTTACTCTCAATATAGAACTGGAAATTTATATACGATAAACATGAAACAGAATGGAACTGCATGCTTATTTTCAGTTAAAACAACATCAAATAAGTATTCTAATTACGCCATGTCGTCATGCATTTACTTTGGAATAATTTTGTGAAATAAATGAGTCAACAATTTAGGTAACTAATATAATATATTAAAGCATTTCCGTACGGAAAACTCACTTATTGAACGTATTAAATAAAAAGCGTCTCTTCGCTTATGCGTAATTGAGTGTTCGTTAGCTTAATAATAAATAATTATTTTATATTTCAACCCTTTACCTCACTTCACTAAATAATACAAATATTCTTCGTTGAACATCAATACAATCTGTAGTAACTATTATGAAGTACAAGTTCTGACATCTTTTCGGGCGTGGGAAATCATAAAATTTACGTAATAAAATATAGCAATCACATTTGACATAACACAATTCTAATTTCAAAACAATTTTAATATTGTAAACATGATTGACTCTTTTAAAATAATAATATTCTATAATTCTAATTTCAAATTGTAATAATGTTACTTAGTGATGTTATTACACCGGCGAAATAAAATCTCTATTCTAACCATTTTGAAAAAAGAATGTAACATAATTATTCGGTAGAAATGAGATTTGTCGAACGTTCCATAACTGAATAAAATTTGCGCGGCGGGAATGAAATCCAGAAGCGCAAATATCTCGTTCCGACGCTAAAAGGTATCAATTACGGCAACCGTGAGCGTGTTTAATTGAATTAAAGAGCACTCAATAATTTGCAATACGATTACACGTAAGGTACTCTGTGATCTAAGATAAAAAATATACCTGTGTCAAATATGGTGCTCAGGGCAGGAATAAAGTGATAATGGCTATACCTGAAACAAATATAGAGAAACATTAGATTACAAGGTTGAGAATTATGAAAGGGAACGGGTGTTTTCGGTGTTACTTAAAATGTACTATTTTTAAAAGAGGAGTCAAGTAGCGAAAGTATGTGTACTTATAACGATGCGCCTACTAAATGGAGGCTATTTCCTACACCTCTCAAACATATTTGTAAGTTATAAACGGCGAGTGTTTCCAGCTCGTCTTCACTAAGTTCATTATTCAGTTATTAATTAACTGGTATTGTAGTAGAATTAATAACAAGTTTTTTTATTCATAGTGTTTTATCGTCGACGAGCTCATTGTTTTATTCTCATATGTTTAATTGTACGTTTTGTTTAAATTGAAATAACCGTTTTCTTACTTGTCTTTTATCTTCAGAATGTATTCTTCAAATAATAAAATTGAATACAAATCGAGCATCGTTGATGCAGACAAACGATTGAATAATAAGGAAATACATGAACCATGTGGTAGGGCTTCCCTGGATGATATGTATGTAATAGGTTATTTCCTGTCCTTCCTTTCATTTGATAACATTAACTTATAAATTATCATGAATACACTTAGTACACATAACAGCATAATTATTGTGTCTTTTATTTCCTTATTTCGTTTGTTTCCTTTTAGGTAAGATGGTTTTAGTTAAAAAAATAATTCTATTCTTAAAACAAGCTCAGATACACAAAGAATCTTTTGTAATAATTCATCATTATCATCATCATCATCTCAGTCATACGACGTCCACTGCTGGATATAGACATTAAGCGAGATTTTTCATAATTCTTCTTAAATGGTAAAATGAGGTAAGAACCCTTGTATGGAAGTTCGCATAGCTAGTTATAACAATTTGTGTACAGATCAGTTTGATAGTCGTACAAAGTTATAAGCCTGTACAATCTAAGAGCAAGGTAAGCCAGGTTCCAGGTAACTTTGTATCAATCAACGTTGGCGTAGTTTCAAAACCAGTCGCCAAATAATATAGGTAAGTAACAAACTATGTTGTAGTTTAAATGGAACGTCTTCCATCTTGTAAGTTTTTAAAAATGGAACAAAGAAAATGCTTCTCCTTTATCTTGTTTGAAAATGTGAAATCAAATGCGAATTCTGTTCAGTATTTATTGCCATGTTTTTATTATATAAAAAATTTTTTTTAATCATTTTAATTAAAGTGTTTTATACTTTTCTTTTTTTATATGTTACTTTATTGTTTCTAGTTTTATGTTTTTGGGAATGTTTTCTAAATCAAGTAAATTAATTAAAAAAATATTTTTTATTCGTCTTTGAAATAAAGAAGTATAAGAAAAAAAATTTATTCGAGCAGCTTCAGTGAAGTTTCATTGTTCAAAGAAACAATTTGTTTAATAATAACAAAAGTAAAGTAATTAGACTTTGCAGGCTAATAAATTGTGGTATTATACTTGTCGAGTTGATATTGTATCATATGTCTACGAAAATTATAATTCAATTATGTCATTTCGGAGGACAGGCCATGTCGTGGTTCTAATTGTTTGTTCTTAATTAATTAGCAGTTAGGTACCAAACATTGTGAAGATACAATAGGTTTTATTTTATGCTCTCATCTAATGATAGGAATTCACTTAAGTGTAATATTAGATAGAATTACCATTTGGGCCGAACTTAAAAGACAAGATCTTTAAAGTGAGAATTTGAAGCCTGTCTTATAGAATATTTATCTTCTTGTAAAAAGGTATAATTTTTGTCATTAAACTAATTTAGTACTCATTATTGCATTAATATTATTGAATAATATTTTAAAGTACTCAGCAATATGTAGATATAGGAGTGCAATAATCAATTAGCTGTTTAATATTCCATGTCTATGCCCAAGCAGTTGTTATCCATTCCACGCATTGTTTCTTAGCAGACCATATGGCGGGCTTGCGAAATAAGGTATTATTGGCAAAATAAGGATAGGCGTGGGAGGATAACTAAACGTTCGGTTAAATGTTTCTTCAAACAAGCAATTTCATTCATTCGTGTATGATTAACTATAGACTATAACAGATAGCAAACAATAGAAAACGGAATTGTGTTTAATCGTTTTAAATTTGTAATATAAAGTTTTCTATACCTATTCTATTTTTCTAAATTCAAAACAACTTTTTTTTTCGTAGCGCATGTTGCTTACATTACAAAAAATAACAAAATTAATTATACATATAAAATGTTTTTTATATTTATCATGATTAAAAATATAAAACAAACCTTACCAGACAATAAAAAATTAAATTTATTGTTAAAATAAATTATTACCGTATCAATTTACAAGTTTGCTAACTAGTGAAACAGTATAGGATATCAATCAACTGGTTTGTGTTGATATAATTGGGGCATTTCGGAGAGATCGTATACTGCTGTATACATCTTATATTTTTGTTTATTTTACCCGTTTAGAGGAAATCGTATGAACAGTGCGTGTTCAAAGAATTACTATAATTTCGCAGCGTAATTATAGAACTGTAAAGAACACTGGTTTTTTTTCTGAAATCATTATTATCCTTACGAATTTAATAAATATTCGGGGGTAACTTTTTCTCTTTAAATACCTGTTCATTGAAATTTGGGATGGAGATACTTTGATTCCCGAGAAGAACATAGGCTAGTCCTTACCGCGATAACCGTCGTACACGCCTGCGGAGTCGATGACAAAATCTCGTTATGTAGAAATACTGATGTAAATATTTTTCTTATTAAAAGACATCGCCCGCTTTAGAAATATGTAGATCCCCTGTCGCCGGCAACTTTACAAGCATGAATGAAACGGATATAAAGAACTGATGTTAATTAATTTCTATTTTGTAAAAAGAAAAGAACCATCCTTGAAACATTTACTTAGGCTTAGTACCTTAATAAGTTTTTTCGACACTTACACATAACTCTTTTTACAGATCGAAGGCCTAATGAGTGTGGTTACAGAAAGAACACGTCACTATTAATACTGTTCTTCATTAGGCAAAGTAACAAAAAAACACGTCTTTGAAATCGTTATATTTTCCTGCATCATTAAATAGATAGATAACTCATTTCATGTACATGTATTGCTTGGCATAGATTGTGTTTTAAACCTAAAAATACAATAACTTCTGAAGGTAATCCCCGGAAAGGTAAGTATTAGCGTATTAAACCGCCACATTTTGCTAATCATAATTTTAATCCAACTTACGTAATTGGGGCCATCCCTACCGTCGTTAAGAAGGCACTTTAGTGATTATATGGGACAATTGGGACAATATTAAAATGAAATTAACATAAGGAAAGTAGGCCATGCGTGTGAAGAAGCTTACGGCCTTGCAGTCGAGTACAATACTGTACCTCTTTACCAGCAAATACTAAAAAACAAAATAAAATAAATATATATATATATATTTATATATTTTGCTCGATTGATAACGGCAATAGGTAGATGCTTGAAATGTATAGATAATGGTACGGAACCCTTCCTGCGCGATTCTGACTCGCACTTGTCCGATTTTTATTGCATTTAACCTTCATACAGCTTCAATAAAACATATACAACCTTGTTTTTCCAACTATTACACCGTTGTAAACTGGTATAGACAATAGAACATAAATACATACTTCGCTCGCAAATTACTGCTTAAGGTAAACTTTGAATGGTGATTAGGAGTGTATTTTAGATTAAATTATAAATCGTAATTCTAGTTATGTCAATTAAGAATTCATCATCTTTCATTACAATATAAATAAATCGTACTTCTGAATAATGGTACTAAAATAATAAAATAAAATATAATAATAATACCATCTGTTGCATTATATTCGAAATGAACGGCAACGAAAATATGACAACGCCATCTACCGAAGATACACTGAACTACGGAGTAACGTAGTGTACGAAGAAGCTACCAATCCTGCATCGCGCAATAAATGTTCTCGCGCCGACTAAAATGTATACCACACTCAGTTACTGGAAATCCACTGAAAACGTAGCAATACATAAATAAGAATGGATGGGAACAAATTTGAATGACATTTCGAAAAAAATAAATTATAGTACATAGTAAGTAAGTCAGTATTTGGTAGATTCACGAGCGAATGGTAAACGCTACTGTTACGTACTTTCATATACTATTTTTTTTATATTTAATGTTTCTTGACGAACATTTATACTCTTCGAAATTCGAAGGCAGGCTACTAATGAGCCAATCAGGGCGAGTGAAAATATACAGAAATGTATAATCAAATTAAATCGAAAAATAAATCGAAGCCTTAGAATGGAATCATAAATACCAGGAACTAGTGGTACAAGTTCTCGTAATAGATTAGCGTATAAAGTAACTCCATTACAGTGACGTCACAGATGCAATTAATCTAATCCTGTGGAATGCACTGATAACAGTATGGGAGGTCTTCACTGAGCGACCAGAGATAAGTGGAGATAATGTGCTCAGCAAATAAGTTACCATAGGAAAAAAAGTTTCATTATAAAATATTGAAGCCATTTAAAAAAAAACGTTTTAAAGGAAGGATAGGTAAAGGTTTTGTAATTTTATGTATGTTCCATTGTGGCGTCTAAGTAACTGAGTCGATTTTAATGAATAATGTGTCAATAGATTCGTAATAACGCTATATATAATTCGTAATAATGTATCTATATACATCTTATCAAAAGATTTTAAATGTATATCTACTTTATTTCTAACGATAAACGCATTACTGTAGGGAGTACTCCGAGGAATAATTGTTCGAACTGATCTCTGCCGCCTCTTTCCGCCGTCGTCTGCTCGTTTGCCCCCAATTCCATAAAAAAGGCCTAAATAATTTAGTATATAGTAATAAGTCCCAAAAAAAGGTTATGAAAAAAACTGTTTTGCTTAGTGAGTTTTTGACAGAATTGAAAAGAATCTATATTATGAGAGATATCATGACCTAATCCACTTAACCATAACAATATAACCAACCTTTTATCTAAAACATTATGAAGGATTTGACGTATGTTAATTTAGTAGTACTGATATGATCTTGCAAAACCCTTTTCACTCTCTGTCTACCTGTCCAATAAGCTAGGCTTTGAATGCGATCCTTTAACTTAAAACGGGAAATTGCTTATGGATTGTGATACGGGATTAACTCGACCACGCATTTGATTGTTTGACTTTCGGCCAAGTTGTCAGAGCCTATGTTGTTACACTCAACTTGTTAAGCCTGTGGCTGATTTTGAATTCCGATTGAAACATGGAGGTATTGTCTATTGGCTATAGCTTATCTTGTTTATGAACCATATTTTATACATGCAAGAGCAAGCATTTCTCTGTCACCTAGTATCTGCTGGAATAAATAGTCAAGGTATAACAATAAATCATAAAACATCTAGTTACAAGGAAAGAGACACATAGATTATTTATATACATAGTAACATTATTTAAATTTCATCAGTTCACTGTTTTAATGTTATTATTCTACACGTAACGATATCCTTTTGTACAGAGGACAGCCCAATAAATCCGTGGTAAACTTTCAAAATGCCATAATTTTGATTCAAATTGTTGTCTGCACGCGAAAAGGGAAGGGAGTCATCAACAATGGTAAGTTATGTAACCAAATATCTACACTAAGAGATAATAAAATGAAAGTGTTATGAGAGCAAAAAATAAAAAACTGCGCCGTACAAACATATTTGCGCCCCAGAATTATTAAAGTACAAACATATTTAAATTGTCAAGTCAGTAATACCCAAAAACAAGAATTATGTTAAGGAACAACTGTTGAGTCAAGCAAATACATTACGCTTCATTTGAATTTACCGTGATCTAATTTATATCACATGTAAACATGTATGAATGTAAAGTTAGTTCATTTAACATACATTTTGCGCCTCTTCCACTTTCATTAGGCCTATTTATATTTCTATATTGTATTATGTAAACTGACAACCTAGTAAGTATATGTGTATTTTTTGGGAGCCTGTTCTGATGGGCTGTACTGCATAGCAAAGGGCGTCTTTGATGGTGAGTCTTACCTATGAACTCTTTTAATCTTTCGGTATCCTCCACCCATTTTTTCTACATGTCCAAACCATTGCACCTTACCACAATTGTTGCACCCGTATGTAGAATTATGTGTATTTTTTTTACGTTCCTAAATACGTAAACCTCAAGTAATGCCCGGTTGCATGTCTGAGTCGGAAACCGCAGATCATCGCGGGCGCCGACTTTAAACTATAAATACTCAACACACGTGCGCCGCTCGTATAGCTCATATAGGTCACTTGTACTGTTCTATGTTGTTTGTGGTAACTCTCTTCCGTGATTCAATCGTTATTAAAAAAAATAACAGTTATATTTTCTGTGCCTGGATGTAATAATATATTTATCATCATCGTGTTAGTCGAAAAACGTACAATGCTGGTCTCCAATTTCCAGCCTCCCCCTTGGCGTGTACAATAGCCTTTCTTCTGCTACAAAGGTTTCCCATAATTTGTCTTTAATACCTATGTTTTCTTAGAAGTAATTGTGTATTTATGTAATTGGTACACATAAATTGACACCAACAATTTAATCTATATGACCTTTATAATGAAGCTATTCGTAAAACAAATGTCATTGTTTTAAAAACAATGGCGGCATTGCTTTATCTCGATGGCCTTTTACGTCGTTATTACATTTTTTCAATTGAACGTTGTGGACTACTAGTCATTAATGAAATATAGTACATTATTTAGCTAATTAAAGTTTGTCATGGTTAAAATAAACAATGTGTACGCCGTTGACATGGTAGACCAATTTTAGTGACGGACAATTTTTTTCTCACATTACGGGAGGTTGGAGAACTAATGATAAGTATGATTTGCAGGACTTGTTGTATGTACCTTTTGGTAGATTTATTTTCATTTTATTGGTAGATAATTAATCTTATAGAAAGGTAAACTTTGGGAGTTTGTATATTCGGGGTAATCTTAGGCACAACTGTTTCGAAATGGAAAATTGTTACTGCTAGATAGCCTTATTATTACCAAGATGGTTATGTAACATAACGCTACGACCGACGGGAGTCAAATCGATGAAAAATGTTATCTATATACTTCATTTATAAACACATACTTCAAATTACACACCTGCATCTAAAATATATACAGCGATGACAATACACATCAGTAAAACAAGTACTAATATTATTAATGCAATCTTGCCGCACCCGCATTATGTACAATCGAGACCTGTTATTGAGTCATCGTGTCATTGATGAATAAATAAATGGATTTTAAATCAATGTTTTTATCGCTATTCAGCGCGTCAGTAGTGGATATTAAGAAATAACTTTGTATAGTACGAGTTTCAAACTCAGATAGAGATTTTTCTTCAAACAAATTTTTAAATTTCTATTGTATCATTCATTTCATTCATCAATTCTTTACATAGGTACTTATGTGTCAGATTGTGCTGACCATAGTCTCAGTGCAACCTTATACATTTAAACGAGTAATTCTTGTATATTTATAATCCCAATCCCTAAAACGGCTATAACGATTTTCATGAAATTTAGTATACGGGGGATTTCGGGGGCCATTAATCGATCTAGATACGAATCATTTTAAGAAAATATACCAAAAAAAAACAGAGCAAAGTTCGCTGATCCATATACTAAAACTAAATTGAACAAAGCCACAATTGGATGCCTTTATTATTTTTGACGATTAGTTTCTCAATGTTCATATTTTGTAAACCTTTTGCCAGAAACTAGATTGTTGGCATGTTGTTTAACGTATGTATTTTTATTATTATACAAACAAACAAACAACAACCCATAATGTCCCACTGCTGGGCTCGGGTCTCCTCTCAGGAGAGGGTTAAGGCCATACGTCCCCACGCTGGCCAAGTGCGGCTTGGGGACTGGCAAGAATACGTTGTGGCTACGTAAATCTTGCCGTTGGATGTTTTTAAGCCGCCCGAAGGCCTCCAACTAAGCTTCACGACTGTTATCGTATGATAACAACCGGGACCGACTGCTTAACGTGACCTCCGAATCACGGAGACGCTCATGGTAACATGCCACCAGCGGTCACCCATCCAGGTACTGACCGCGCCATCATTGCTTACCCTCGATGATTGTTTCTAGTCAATAGTATTATTATACACGTATTCCCAACTCCCAATAATTTAATTTAAAACAGATAAATTAATCCTCACTGAACCTCCCACGCGTAATTGAAATTTTAGCTTCATTCAATACGTTGATTGAATTGAATGAAAAATTTAATTAAACGGCCCGAATTCGTTCGCAAACGGACCGATTCCATTTTGATGTGTGAACACTGCCCTGTCAGTTTGACTTTTCGTTTAACTCGTGTAACAATATAATCGTAATAAATTGAATATGAAGTACAACACTCAATTTGTTTTAGCTAAAAGATTACATCGGAAATTTAAAGCATATTCTTAATGGTTTTAAACCTAGTTTTTTGCATTTCTATTCAGTACTTTTGTAGAGACTATCCGATCACATATCACACAGTTATCATCACCATCATTATCAACGGCCATTAACAGTCCATTCCTGGATATTGATCTCACTTTAAAAAACTGATTTTGGTCTTCTATAATACAGGTCTGTTTATTTAATATATGTAATAATGTATAATATGTAGAATAATGTAAAAGACAGGGATCTACCTCAGCCATGGGGTATGGCAGGGGGGACTCCAGAGCGCCAATGTGTTCCTGGAGCTCCTCCCAACTGCCGAGGTAGTCCACCGAGGAGTTTAGACCGGTTCTGCGGGAGTCCCACACACGCCCTTCGTCTTCCCACGTAGGGTATGGAGCGAAAAGCATTCCCCGCGTAAAAAAGAGTTTCTGTTGTTTTTACTTGTTAGCTTGCTAAAGTAACTACTTAACCTGATCGAAAGCTCAAATTGAATCCAACAGTCTTACTCACTGTGAAAGCAAAAAATGCAGTATGGCGTCCCACACTATGGCGGCTTAGTGAGATACTTTTTCCCGCCTCGCTTAAAGGACCCCGTATTATAGTGGGATTGAAACACATTAATTGCTTAGCTCACGAAGTAAGAACCAAACCGTTGGGTTCGAGAGCGTATTTCTACGATTTTGTGGCGGTGACTTCTAAGGTAAGAAGGTGGGATCAGTTAGAAGAGCTCTTCAAGCTATCAGTTCTGCGCAGTGTACTCCCTTAGTCGGCTGTTCCAACACTCGCGAGATGAATGGGTTATAAAGCTCCATATTCTTAATCTATCGCCACACAATAGTCATAAATAGAGAATCAATGATGTTTGCCATGTTTAACATAATACTTATTACACTTTTGATTATTCGTTTCATAACTTGTCACTCCTTTTTGACAGTGACATAGATCTATCAAAGTGAAACATCGTAGCCGGCTATACGATAACCGATTATTTATGCACGAGAACTGGGTGAGAGTTAAATTCAAGGGACGCGTTCTGTTAAAACACATTTGATATTTAATGACAATTATTAATATTTTGGACATCTAACACACAATGCTATCTACTTCCAAACTAAGCAGAGCTGGTGCTATGGGTACTAGACAATTGATATAAAAACATACCTATATACATTTTTTTTATATATACATACATATTATGCATAAGAAAATATTCCAACTCCAAAACGATAGAAGCAGATCATACAAACATTTGTTACGACCCGGGAATCTAAGCGCAGCAGTTGCATACGCTACCACTGCACCACCGAGGCTGTCAATTATTATTGATTTAACTTGACACTATTATCATGAGTATGTACCTATATTTCAGAATATTGTTGTGGTTTTGGTTTCAACTATGATATATTGTTGATGAGTCACCGATTGACCCGCTTGCCTGGAATCGAGTGACAAGGAAAAAGGGACTGAAGTCAGACAAAGAAGAGAAAAGAAATATAATTTGAAAAAGATGCTAGATGTGTAGAGAGTACTGTAAGAAATATTTGTTTCTTTTTGGTTTACAATTGACAGTCAAACTCCCCAATAGCCATTACACTAAATAGATACTCAGTGGCTTTTTTAGTCCAAATACGGGACATTGTTTATCCCATCTATCATTATAGTAGCGTGAATCGGAATGCATAATTTTTTACCATCCATGAATTGTATATAATTATACGTAGTATGTAAAATGCCTCAAATGACCAAAGTACGTTTGTCTGACCTTCGTCTGATGTTATTTTGGGTATTTTCAATGTAATGTTCACATTATACATGACGGGAAATTAATGAAAATTATACAAATTTACTGCTCATATAAAGGTACTATTAATTTATATATTTCTGTGAATGTTCTTACGTTTGTCACATTTTTTATTAATTATATTTTCGTTTTCATATCGTGTTCATTTTACTAGAATAAAAATAAAATATATCGTACACAAAACAATTTCAGATTTTTTAATAGGACAAGGACAAATGATAGGTTGTAATTGGTGCAAAGTTGTTATTTATTGTAAAGAAAATAAATCTTTTCATTCTTTTTAATATTTACTTAATCAGTATTATAAATCCTTCCAATATTTACTTAATACATCAAACGATGACTCACTCATCCAATCTTTAAATAAAAACCTGTGATGACCCAGAAGCTTACATGTTCAACCACACCTGTCCATAAATTAGCAATTCGAATGCCAATCAAAGTAGTATCGATTCGATCGAATGCGATTCGAACATTAATCGAGTGAGAGTGCGCTGGCCACAAATAGATGAACCCGCGATCAAGGTGACCACATTATCAAGCGAAGGCCGTGTGTTTGGCAAGGGAAACAACAATATACGGATGTATAGGCCTAACGAGATGGTTTCGTTGCATTTTGTTTTGTTTTATCCTACTTATATTAAACACGTAAAAGTTTGTATGGGGATATAAATAGATGTTTGCTACTCTTTCACGTAAAAACTACTCAACGGATTTGGACGAAACTTTAAAGTAATATAGCTGATACATAAGAATAACACATAGGCTACATTTTTGCAGCGGCTTGTTTTTACTAACGTTTTTTCTTCAGTCAAGCGTAGCAACGCCGTAAAATGTAAAAGTTAACAATTTTAAGATGTCTGTTAATCCGTGAACGACCTTTATAGTGTTTGTAAAAACTTAACAATAAATAAATGATTACTACTAACCCGAATGTAGACACAAAATTTATAATTATTTATGGATAATATTGCAAGACATTCGATGTGTTAGTAAAAAAATAATAATAAGCTTCTATAGTCTATGCTTTTTTTCAATCGTAGACATTGCTATTCGAAAAATCTAGGAACAACATTAAACACTTTCCTTAAAAGTAAAAACGTGCCTAATATTACTAAAGTTGAACCAATGAATGTGGTAGGACCTAACATATTTCCAACAATTGTTATTATTATATAAAATACCAAGAGCGTTTCAGAATATTCTTGAGCTAATTGAATTATTAATCTTTGCGGTGATGTTGTTATGTTTGGCTTCAAAACTGTATGAAACAAATGACTGTTTGTTGACTAACTAGTTACTTTCCCTCTAATAATAATTAATTATACAATCAAATCATATTGCGTTTTAAAATGTGTTTTCAAACGCCGAGGACTATAGTAACATGTTATTTCTAAATTAAATTAATAAAATGTTTTCATTGACTTGTCATTTAAAAATGTTATTGTTGAAAAAGAAATTAGTAGAAAGCATTAGCAACTTGCTTCATCTGTATTACTTTCATACAATTAAAGGTGAATAATTTATTTTTGAACATGAAATAAACAAAATCAATTTAATATGTAAGAAATAATAAAAGTACCGTATATACTTTCATATTTATTTAGTAAAAAACTGTTCAATTCAATTTATTTATTTTTATACAAAAAAACGAGTTGCACTCCGGGAGTGGCAGGAGTAAAAACTTGAAAATTAACGTTGTGCATTTTTGAAATTTTGGAATGGTTAGGGAATAATTTTGCACGAATTGCTTTAATTTGATAAAAGTACTATCATTTATGTGGTAAAATACAATATTCAGTCATTTCGCTATCGTACGTAAACATGTCAATTGATGGTCTACTCTCCCTCCTTCGAATTTTCGATCAGGTCACGTGTCCTGACGCAAGTTTATCATTTTTTACCCATCACAAAAGAAGTGCACAACGCCGCTAAAGAAGATTTCACTTCAAAATCAAAAAATCAATGACTTCCTTGTATAATGTTTGCATCAGTAATGCAATTTAGTAGCTTATGTCTTTTCAAGTTTTACAAACTGTGCAGCAGTTTGTAAAACTTTAAAGAACAAAGCTTCAGCATTTAACATCAAAGAATCTTCACGCATGTGCGGGCAATTCTACCGGATGGCTGTAAGCTCAACCGAGTGGACGGTTTACGAAAGCCATTAACCTTTCTTCTGTTATCCACGTAAATAGGTGGGCTATTTCTGATTCAATGACATTTTTTTGAGTTCGAATACATTTTCGGAAGGCCATTAAGTTATGTTGTCAGAAATGTTTACTAGAGTAAGAACTAGCTAGCAGTACGTATAACAACTTCTGTTTCTTTTTTTGTCTACGTAAATTTTTACTTAAAAAAGGTGTAAGTATACAAGTAGTTCGTTTATGTGTACACGATAGGCGTAGTTGCATTTAATATTTCCTTCTAATTGTAAAATAGCCTAAAAGCAATTAGTTAAATTAAGAAACAAGAAGGTACATTCATTCAACAGCATACTGGTAACACCTACCTTACGTGCGGAAATGCCTATGTTAATATGGCGGACAAACACTAACTGATGGAATGCGTCCGACCGATCCAACGTCTTCAAACTATTTTCGGACAGACACGGAACTGCACTGTTTAGCGTTTAGAATCTATGGTTGCACATGGAATTGTTAGGTCAAATTTATCACGTTTTTTATAGCGTCTGTGGGAATGTGGGTCGGGTTGTTTTAAAAGATATATTAGTAATTTGTTCCCGGGTATTTAATTTTACGATACACAAGAAGATATGCGACATGACACGAGGGCATTACATAAGCAAACAGAAAATGTATTTGGGTGAGAAATGTATTTGGGTGATCAATATCCAAATATTATAAATTGTGAAATTTAATACAATACTTTTTGCATATTAAGACTAACAAAGGCTGATAATAATTAAGAATTCTTATGAAACTCATCATTGTCATCAATACTATTCGTAATATCGAAAGTGAAATAAAATTCATTCACATTAAATCGCAATTTTAAAGCCTATTTGCCACAAAGGTTACCCCTGATTTTCGCCAAGAGTGAACTGTAATTCAGTGTAACCAAAATGCAGAAAGTTGGCAATTTTCCAAATAGAAAATTTGTGCTTGTTCACCAGGGGTTCTCCAATGCATTTTGAAATCCAATTTTCCACAGATAAGCATCCTCACAGTTCGATGAACATAATCTCATCTTTGCTCTTATTTAGTAAGCAGCTTTAAAATATTTTTCTTAAAGGTATATTTGCTCAATTCCTTTTTAATGAGATTCATTTAACACCACGTTTTCATAAATTCGAGTGTAGCTTAAAATAGTTTTAAATTGTAAATAGAGAGAAATAGAAGAAATATAAAACAAATAATACACGAGGAACATAAATATTATATAATTCCTTCTAAAGGTCATAAAGGATTTTTCATCCAGAACAAAATGTATTTTCAAAGGAACCTTATACGACTAATCAAAATAGATTTACAACATAAACGAATATGGAAAAGACGTGGGCTTAAGCTAGTTGCCTGCAAGGAGATCGCAGTTAAATTACATATAATGCAAATATATTGCTTTTCACGCAAAGTGTCATGTTAATATTAGTGAAAGACTAAATTGCGTTATAGATATTATTACTACATCGTAGGTATGTTATTACCATTTGCGTTACGAAATACCGATGCCAGCTTATTAAAATGCGATACCTGTGGCAGAATAAGGATGTCAGTTATCATATTGATTTGGAAAAACTATCATGATTCATTCATATGCTGTAATGTGGCTTGAATGTTAATACTACGATACAGTTACTAGGTATTAACGGCTATTGTACGACTCGGAAAATGTTTTAGAATTGGTGAATCAAATTGCTCCAGGCTGTAAATTTTCTGGAAAAATTAATCAAGCCTTCGTGTACTTTTATATAAAGAGACGCTGTTCTCTATAAAAACCGTTCTCTGTAGAGATTCTCAAAAGGATAATGTTTTATGCGCTACTTGTGAGATTCCTCGAAATGCAAAAGTGCATTCTAAATGAAAACTGCTGCCAGCAAGCCGGCTTACCCCACTCGACGTCTCATGTAATACAAACAGATAGTAAGTCCAGGAATTGAATGATTACATAAATAGTTTGCTACTGATATGTAAAATTGCCCCCAGCAGTGTTATTTTCATGAAGTTGAAATATGATATAATATAGAATGTAAGTAGTGGCATAGCTTAAATATGAAATATTACAGTTATCCAAAATTCTTTATGGAACCCTAAACTACTATTCTATATACTACTTATTCTTATTGATCATTGTCAATATCAATTACCATCTCCTTTATGAGGTCCTAAATCTTTCTAGAGAATCACTTAAATACAAAATACTTAACTATAGATAACGCAGCAAAATTTTATCTAAGAGGAAATTTAATAAGCTGAGCTTTGAAAGCTTAAAGTGTGAAACTTTTCTTTGAATATTTCGAAGGCAATAAATAATATAATAATATTCTCATGGGTCAACAAGGTTGTCGGTTCCTGACAGCATATGTTCTTCTAGTTTTATTATTACGTAAAAGCAAAATTTGGAGATGTGAAATACTTGGAGCATCCTTCCGCACTAAAACTATATTCAACTATTGAGAAAATCCGAACTTACTTAAATAATATACTATTTATGTAAGTTGCCAGCTGACATGAGACAACATACATACCTAAGTCTTTTTGATTAACCGTCGCTATAGTATTTAAGTAATTTCAGATTTTCTTCCAGGTTATCCTACGATAGGCGAATTCTCTACAGAATTATCTTCTAGATAAGAAATTCATTGGCTGCCAGACCATAACGTTCGCACAAGGTCTCGTAATCTTTATAACTCTGGCACTCTTAAGCATCTTTGCTAAGTCTCTGGTTAATATGTAATAAAATGTGTAACAAAGATATTAATCACGTCTTTGGTTAACTTATCACGCATAGAAACGAATTAAAGAATAACAGAAACTACAAACGTGCACAACTCTACACACTAAAAGTGTGTGTGTGTGTTTTTAGAAAGAAAGAAACGATGAAAAGAAAGAAAGTATCTATGTGTGTAGTCTGCCTAGAGGCCTCAACGTCCAATGTACACTAACTACTTTCAATAACATTTTGGAAGTAGTTAATCAAAAGCACCTCGTTACAAACAAATCAATCAATCTTTTAATTTAGTCTACCAGTAACTCGCGGGTATCCAACGGAAATTAAAAACAAATAATACGCCTAACGGAATTTCTTTTATACTTTTGAACAACACGTAACCTTTTTATTTTTTAATGATTCTCTATTGTACGGAGTTTGTTTTATTTCTTATTTTTTGCCAGGTATTGAATATTATTTATTATCTGTGATCGATTCAATCAATTTTATGTAAGATTGCTTGAAGTTTGTTGATAATATAATTTATTTAGAAGTAGCATAGCATAGCACATTTAGAGGTACATGTTTCTATGGTAAGAAAAAAACAAAAAATAAAACATATTTTAAATATTTTCATTATAAATTGTCTTTACCTGATTTTGGCTTATATAGTTGAGTTCCAATTGATATATGTATATTAATATAGAAATAGTAAATAGTATTTTTTTTTAAATAGTCGCCATTACGTTTCCGTAATCATTCATTATCACATAATTTTGTATAATAATTTATTTTTTCTAAAAACAGACAGCAACATACGAGATACTGGCTGCAAAGCATAAAGGTTAATAAAAAAAGTAATTGTAGATCGCTGTCATTCAGTTGTTGTTTTAAAAACGACAACATAGAATATTAAAAAACTTTCTACATTCAATTCCGCATACAACTTTTATGAAAGAGAGTTCATTTTACCATAACAAACAAAAGTGTATTTTTCCGCGAAGTAAGCACGATGACCTAAATCCAACATGTGCGGTGGGGTATGAAAGGGTTGTTTGATGTATATTGAAATAATTTTTGCCATATTCGCGAAAATAAGCTGATTACTATATGATATTCTCGAGAAGTACATATCTAACACACAGTCTTCTACAGTATTCAGTTCAGTGGCGTTTGGTCTTTGTTAGGTAAATGGGTGTTATTCGGGGATATCCCAGAATAACATTCTGAATATGGATATCTTACTGGGTTAACCCAGAATAACACAAATTTTTATTGAAATAAATATACAAGTTCTAATTTAGTAACGAACCTAGAACCTACAAATGTAATTTGGATGAACAGATATTTAAGTATATTTTTTTCTACCTACTTTTTTTGTTATGACATAAGGGGCAAACTAGCAGAAGTATCGCCTGATGGTAAACGATTACCGCCGCCCATGGACACCCGTAACACCAGAGGCGTCACAAGTGCGTTGCTGGCTTTTGGGGGATGGGGAGGGGGATAGGGGGGAGGGGTTGGGGTATGGGCCTCCGGTATCCTCACTCACTCGATGAAACACAGCGCAAGCGCTGTTTCACACCGGTTTTCTGGACTTAGCTATTAAATTTAATTCAAGAACTATGAGCCATTTAAAATGACAATTTTCCTGTAAACGTCTTTGATTGATGATGAAAAACATTATTACAGAATACGAAATTATAAAGCCATAAAATAATAGGTATAAATGACGTAAATCATGAGTATGACACAATTAAAGGAATGACGCAATAAATTCTCATTAAGTGGTTACCTAGTCTTGTTTCTGTATTAAAAAGTTATGTAACCTGTTTACGACACGGGATAAATCTTTTACGATTAAATACATACCTAACAGGGATTATGAGCGGTCGTTAAATTTTAATCTTTCAACTTTATCCAGTGGAACAGCTGACCTCGCGTCAGTCTTAAGACCAGCGATGAATTATGCCAAACAGGTGTTGCTAAATTAAAAAATCTCAAATTTTGGTAGAATGTTTTTAAGAAAGAAAGTAATTAATAAAAGAAAAATTCTAAATATAACTTATATTTAGAATTTAAACGAGCACTATCACATTTTCTTTGAATATGTGAACTATTTTACATATATTTTAAGGAGGGGTCTATTTCCTGAAGTGGACTGTTAAAGACTGTTGATGATGGTAATAGCGACAAAGGTACAAAGAAAAACTCCAAAAATAATTTACAACAATCAAAATAAATACTAATACTGTCTGTTCCAATGCAGAAATAGTTTCTACCATTAATGAATAGAATGCGACACTTAAATACTCATTACATCAACATCATGTCTCATAGGTTGACACAATTTCATTTCCTTATTACTGTATAAAGCGGTAGCTTTCGTAAACGAATTAAATGGAAGTAGAGACGGAATTAAGAATCCTCATCATATAATAAGCATAAATGGATCCCGTTTTATTCGCTGTCCGTCCATGACAATACCCAATGCAATTTAAAATGGACGTGTGCTAAATTGAAAAATGAGTTCCCGCGTAGTATTGCAAGTATGATGGACTGTAAAATATATATATACTAAATTGGCCTTTTGAAGGGTTCACACATAAAATGAGATGTTAGCTACAAATGGAATTTAGGAATAAAAAAAATAGATTTCTAAAATTTAGTTTTCAATATCAATAACAAGAAAATTACCTAGTCTCATCACAAATTAATATTTAACAAAATTAAAAATATAATATGTCAGATCGATTCGAACAAAAACTTGAGCAACTGTCAGTAAAAAGGAATAGATACTATGAAAAGACGGTCCCCATTTCATGTCATCCACATATTTTATGTTTTTTTATCATTAATTCCATCATGACGAAGACTTGAAGACTCGAAGACTTAGAATTGAAGACTTGAAATATTTGACATTGGCAGAAATAGCTGATCCGGCTGATTGCCATATCATCAAAAGAAAAAGAATAGATACTATGGAATTAGCATTCGGCTATCGTCAGAATGCAGAGTACGTTGTATTCCAAATTTAAACCAAGCTTCCGCTAACATTACTGGCATGGCTACCGACATTCCAAATTACATTCACAAAATATTTTTATGTTACTTGAAGAACCTTATTTCGATTTAGTGAATAGTGTTTTAGAAATAAAAAAGGTTTGTATTAAAGTGAAAATAGAGTGATGACAAATAAAATATTTTAAAACGAAGATCATGAGATTCATAACTTTATACAGATTATACCAAGTTTATATGAATGAGTGAGAAGTTATTCATTATATTTGCGAAAAAGTAGTAACTGAAATATTGGTAACTATAGTGATAATTAATTTGGAAAGTGTGGATACTATTTTTTGTGTCAGATAGCATGTTGATTTACTGATGGCGTGGATATGTATACACGTATGTCGTTAGGTATGTACCGCAAGTTGTGTTTCTAAAGACCGTTATCAATTATGATAATAAGTAAAATAATTTAAAGTAGTTCTAAATTCCTGAAATGTAAGCCCTAGCGTTACTAATGTAATTTTATACATATGTAATTAAAACGGAATACCTAAAGCATTACGGTGTTCAGAGCTTTAAAAGAGAAAAATATTACGTGTTTTGTTTATTAATATTGCTCACTATATTTTTTAGGTTGGTGTCCTCTTTTGAACTATTCACCGTTTACCACTACCGTGTAATACTTATTACTAAACAACTAATGGACAATGTACCATGTACAACGTTATACCTAATTATAATACATGTTTACAAAACATTTAAACACTTGTGGCGAAAAATTACTTATATTGCCAACAAGTTTAAAGGTGACTTTATTTTCCCGCCGTTTTTAACTGTCAAATGTCATTTCTATCATCTATATCAAACCAAACAGAGATTAAAATCGGACGGCAAAGGGAGGCGAAAATTTCGTTTTCAATGTGAAATTCCTTGCAAGAGACATAAATTGAAGTCTCGTCAATAGAGGTGGAAGTAACTCGTAAAATATTCCTTGTCGATGTTTATGGCGATATATTTACATCTAGTTTCGAATAACAATGAAGTACAGACAATTGAGCTTTCAAAAGACCTCCTACGCAGGGTTGGAATGATATTTATGAGCTTACAAAAAGTATATTATTAAGAAATACGCTCAATTTTGTTAGGAATAACTGGTAATACGTAAGGGTTACGTGGGCGTCCCCTATATAGATGTATTTAACCATCAAGAGGTTTCTGAATAAAGACTATTTGGTGATATTCCTGCGGTACATAAGTCCTGTTTCATATTTGCGGTTTTATAAGAGTGTTATACTAAGCTTTACCTATATGTAAGTTGGTTATAAAATTGCTCGAGCATAAGCAGAAGTGATCATCAAGATTAATTGCACCTTTCTTTGTCTTAAATACAAAACTTTCTGGAAACTGAAAAGATTTTTTTTATATTCGAGATTAAAGCAATACCATAATACTGTAGGCATTTGAAAACATTCATCAACTCCTTTCAAATATTAAAATTCTAACAGTCATATAAAACATTCGAATAAATACCTAACATTGTTCTAATTATAAAGATACTTGACTAATGGAATTGTTCACATTTTAAATAAAAGTAGGTACCTACTAAATATTACTAATTACTTTTTTCCTAAATTCAACTAACCTACAGAGGCCCTTTCATAAATGAAGACTGATCAGATCAATTTCAAATATGCCAATATTAGAAGCGGGGTCAAGCTTTCTTGTAAGAATTAGGTTGTTTGATAAATATATATACATGTAGGTATACAGATTAATAGATAGCCCACGATAGCCGGATGAGCGGCTCAATAGGCGGGGCCGGATAAATTCATGCTATATCTGGAATTGGGACGACCGGACACACGGTGATTCTATGTGGCCTATGTCTGCAGTACAATTTAATTAAAGAGTATTTTATAAAAGCCGTAATTGGACTGCATGTTACATGTATACTATTTTATTAGGTATAGGCATATCTCCCTTTTACTAGTAAGTAAAAAAAATTGTTGAAATATAAAATTTTGCAACCTTAATTCATGGATAAAAATCGTTAAATTATTTATGTCTGAACTGAATGAATCATCGCCTAAAGAATTCGAATATTTTTCTATTCATTTTTTGTTATGAGAACACTTTCAGTTTGAATTGGCGCTACCAATATTTTTTAAGCGTCTGATGGTGATTGTATGACTAAAGCATAGTGTTTATGTGGGTTCTGGATAACGTGCGGTCGGCGGTCGGTGAGTCAGCCCGTAACGTTCCCGTTCTTAACATGTGGCGTTTGTTTCTCTGCTCTTTTTAGCTCTGCACATGTTTTGTGCGTACAGCTGTTGGTTTGTGACGTCATATACCGTAATATAAGCTTCGGTTAGCAATGTTTACGAAATGGATCTTTGCTATTTTGCAGTACTTAGTACTTCGGTGGAATGCCAGACGTTGGGGTTATTATTTATGTTATGATGGATGTTTAAGGCATTACTGTTTCGGCATTTGTAGGATTTATATGGATTTACATACAACTATTTATTGATATTTCTATCTCCAAGAATGGCTTCAAATAATTAATAAAGCAAGTAGGTTGTACTGTTTCATGACAGTGGAAAAAGATACAATTCCAGGCCTGTTGTTGGCCAAAAGCCATGAATTGTTTCTGCCAATATTATGAAAAACAACTGCTAAGAAAAACTGGAACGGCTTTTCCGCTAACTAAGTTTTTAATCATTACGTTTATCGTTCTTGACGAAATAGTAAACAATTTAGTACCAAAACCAGACGAATTAAATTGGCTTAATTCTTAAATTTTCACGACAAATATAAGTTTGAAATAACTGGTTTGCGATATTAATGCATTTAATCGTCACCATCCGGTCAGGTAAGCGGATATGCGCTGAGCTCGGACATATCCAGAAACCGGATACGGATGAATACGTACCAAATGAAAATCAATACAATAATTTATTCAAAATAATATAATACAATAATATGACGTTTATTCGAACTAAGATTATTGTACACGGCCTAACAGTAAGTTCTGAGCTTTTATTCTTTGATGTCTTTGAATAAAGCCTCTTTGTTTCATCAATCCCAATTCGTATAACGTCAAGTCTTAAAAGTTATTTCTCAATGTTTTAAAGTTTATTGCATGATATTCTCCCCAAGGTGCCCTAGCTTATCAGCGTTACTCACAAACAGGAGACGTATAATTAGATACTCAGATCGCAGGGGACCGACGAAGTATTTAAAATGTAAATTACTTTAGCAAAACAAAATACATACACTCAAAACTAAACCAAATATACTGCAAAAGAATAAAGTCTAAAACCGTTCGCATTTTTATTGCGTATATGATAAAACATCCTAACACATCCGTACTCTTTACATCAAGAACAGTGAAAGCTAAAACTATCCCGTTCATTTGAAATTCCGATGATCAAAGTTTGTAGATTGAAAATAGGTAAACTGGGCCAAATCAATAGCCTGCTGTGTGTATATAGTAAGCAAATATTTTTACAAGAGAAATTTCTGCTGGTTCGTGCCAGGTGTTCAGGTAACAAAACCTATTACAAAAGCATTCCTACGCTAAAACATAAGTAATTAATGACTGCCTAAGTAGTTTCTTTGAGTTATTAAGTTCCTAGCTATTGGATGTAAGCAAAAATCACAAAGTAATCCCGGTACATTATACCAGATATAATTACTTTTAGAGGTGGCAACACTAAGTGTGTCTTCAAACTGGTATAGTTTAAAAATAAATACTAAATTAACATATTGGCAGTCAGTTTTTAGTCTGTTTTGAGTTACAATTGTTTACCAAGGAAGCGGGTTTTTAGTTTATTTAAAGATTTTTTACTAATGTAATTTCTACATTAAACGGTAATTCGACCGTTTTTACTATTAAGTTGTAATTAGGTATATTGATAATCAATCACGAACATTAGAGTTTTGAAATGTTTTAACTAATCTTAAGTTTTGTTCAATTCGATTTCGATAACAATCACTAGCCATACAGTGACTGTCATTTAAGACTTTTTTTTACCAATAATGACCATAGCTACCGGATTCTATGGCTGATTGTTTTTGATCGACGTCTGTTCAAGCGTGTATAAAAAAGAAATTCGATCAAATCAATGAATACGAAAGTTAATTAAAGTTTTACAATAATATGACGCAGTGCTCTACTTTCTTATAACAAAACAATAAATTGAAAATTTAAACGGCCACGAGTTCCACGGAGTAAACCAATTAAAAATATTTTTCTTTCGTATTTTCATTTTCTATCACACTAAAAGCTTTTTACTTGATATAGCATATTTTTACATAAATGAATATTGAAGAATTTAAAAAGTTATACGCTTTTTTTCATCCTGCTATTTGTAGCTGTATTATTGCGCTAATATTTTTCATGTATACATACGTTTGACCGGTAATCATGGCCCATAATATTCGACCAATATTTAAAACGGGACTCTCGGTCGGGTCCGTAAACAAAGTAAACATCATGTGTCATGTAAAGTGCTTAACTACCGGACATTTTATTATTACAAGACGGTAGAATTACCAAATAAAAAAAAACTTTTACAAAACACTGAAATTACCTGTCAGTAGCAATTTGTAAAGGTGAGAAGTAGCGTGAGAATATTGCAACATAATAATAAGTTACCGACGAAAGTACAGTCTCACTTTCGTTGGTTAAGCAATCGACTAACATCGTTTATTGCTTAATGGCAACATAATCTTTTGTTGCTATTCATTGCTGCCGACCGCATCTCACGGTTGTCACGTGTGTTTTGCAACCAGAGCAATGATAAAACCTGGATGTGACTCAACTCAACCGGTTGTAATGAATCCTGTCCGTCCTGTGTGGCAAGCAGACATGGAGCTGTTAAATAAATCAAGTCTACCTATTGAGAAAATACTGGCTGGCCATAAACACCACACACGTTGAATTAGTTTTAAATTTGAATAGTCTATCTATAAGATAGCCCGCTCTTCCATACATATTTTGCTATCGATAAAATACTGGCTGGAATTTACTATAAATATCACACCAACCTGAAAAGTTATGGATAGTTCTAAATTTGAATATTATTTACGATAGTTGTTCTACTATGTAGCACAGACTATACGGCACAGATTTAGCTCAAATAAGAACGAACGAATTATATTTAGTTCGCTCTTTATGAGATTAAAATTGTAATCGTGTTATGTATTAGAAAACTTAAACCTTCGCAGTGTTTCTAGGCAGACAAAAAATAATAGGTAATCTTTATCGAAATATTGTTTGAAACGATTCTGAAAATCCGCATGAATGAATTAACCAAGTTGCAAAAATATGTTGTAAAAGGTTTTAAAATACCTGTATAAAATACAAATAACAAACAAATGCTCCTATTGTTATTGCTTTATACTTCTAAAATTTTAATTGACGGTTTGTTTACAAAGAAAGAAAGCATTTATGTAAATTATATTGTTTTCGTTGATGAAGACTATTAAATATTCTGTCAAAAAACAAGTTCGTTAAAACAATATTGGCAATGCTCTTCGGTAAAACTTTGAGAAAGCACGGGTTGCCATAAAATCTTATATAAGATAGTATCGTACCCACTATATTTTAGTCACTTGTGTTGCATTAAATAACACTAGTTTTTTTGTCGTTGATCCGAAGTGTATAACATCTTAAAACTAGTTTTTGGTGGTCGGCTTTAAATTGAATCATTATATGCTAGGTAAAGTTTACCACAATATATAAAACAACTTCTGACAAACAGACAAAAACTAAAATAACATCTTATTTTGATTCTGTATCTTACTTTAATAAAGACTCCCTTAATTAGTCTCCCCCTATCTCTAGCTTCCTCTATCTCTAGCTCTTGCCATTTTATTATAATGTCATGTATAGATTCACGATTATATTCTTTTTATCGCTAATTTTAAAGGTAGTAAGAAGAGCCATGCTGATTTCACGAAACGGGAATGGAAAAGGTCGGGCGGGGCGGTCCTATCCCCGCACAGAAGAGACCAGAGGCGCCATGGTGTGGATCAACATATTGCATTGTGGAATTGCCTGCAATCTCAGAGATTATGGTGACCACCATTCCTGGATTTAGATTATATATTCATCAGGCAGAGTATAGTCACTTTGGCAGGCCTATACATAAAAAAATAAATTTGTAATTTTTATAGGAACTACCTAATGGTAAAGATAACTTCTACAATTTCAAAAATAGAATTAAATTTAAAGTTAAAATATACAAATTGGCCTTACAGCACAATAGAGCTTCCAAGTAAATAGCACTGCATGAATGAATATTTGGAGAGCCAGTTATCATAGACGAGGTCGAGATTGATCAAGTCGGACAAGGTCACGTGACTTTTGTTTGAAATTCACATCAATGGGCAAACATGTCACTGACTTTCGAGACGGCGACGATTAAGGCCATTTAAAGGCATCATAAGTTTCGCCTTTTCTTTACAAAATACGGTTTTTGTTATTTTTATGGTCTTTTTGTAGTTGTTGTGTTATTAGATAAAGTTAGTCACACACTACTGATATTCTCGTTGACTTCGAGTAAACTTGTCTTTTGTGTTTCATGTTTGTCCAAGTTGTTACAGAAGGTATCTTGGAAAGTTACAATATTCAAATTTTTTTTACTAACAAAGTAAATAACGAGTAAAAATTTGGTGACCTACTGTCTTGCGTTTGGGAAACTTCGTCGGGTCTTCTCATCATCGATCCCACAGTGCCTAAAGACGAAAGTCTTCAATGCGTAAGTCCTACCCGTAATGACTTACGGAGCCGAAACGTGGACACTTACGGTTCGACTGGTCCATAAGTTTAAAGTCGCTCAGCGTGCAATGGAGAGGTATATGCTCGGCGTTTCTCTAAGGGATCGCATTAGAAACGAGGTGATCCGACAAAGAACCAGGGTCATCGATGTAGCCCACAGGATTAGCAAGCTGAAGTGGCAGTGGGCTGGCCACATTTGCCGAAGAACCGATAACCGTTGGGGTAAACGAGTTCTTGAGTGGAGACCGCGCCTCGGCAAACGTAGTGTAGGACGTCCACAAGCCAGGTGGAGCGATGATTTGCGCAAGACGGCTGGCAGGAGCTGGATGCGAGAAGCCATAGATCGAACTAAGTGGCGTGAAATTGGAGAGGCCTACGTCCAGCAGTGGACTGCGATAGGCTGATGATGACTACTGTCTTAAGAAATTTTAATATATACCAAATAATATATTCGCAATATATATAAATACTTCATACTCTTCATCAATTACTAAAATGGTCGGGTAGTAATTTTTGTAAGTCTGCCTAGTCTCAATATTTCTTAGAAGAAAAGAAAAAAATATCTCAGAAATATCAGATGAGAGATGTAGTTAAGTTACAACGGGAAGGGCACTGAAGTATAAAATAAATAATTATATTGAACCATACACGTTTCAAGATGGAAAGATGATATCGGTAATGCTGAAATGTCAAATTGAGACCTTACCCTTTCGCCGTCCATCACTGAACATGGGCCTCACTAAATAATTTCTAAAAAAAGACCGATAGATAAAAGAGATACTCATCGATGCGTAAGAGGATAAAATTGTACATTTTGATGATGTTAATACAAACCAACGGTATCGAGGCAAACTTCTCAAACACTTTTCAGCGAATGTATTATTAACGATCGTATAATTTATAACTATGACGTTATTTTTTGCTCTCCCTGAAATGTTTTTAAAAACAAGTGTATTTATATATTTTTTTGTCAGTGGTAGGTAATATGGCAAAAGTATTATGCCGTTTGGAAAAAGGATTATAAATTTAATTTCAAATTTCGAACGATTTGAACACATCAAAGTTCCTCGTAGATGAAGTATTGGTCCAATATGTCAACACCATAATTTTATTACCGTTGTTTGACATATGTTTTTTGGAGATCGTTTTTTGTTTTTGCGATTTGGGATGGGGACCCCCATTTCATGTCATCCACATTTTTTATATTTTTTATCATTAATTCCATCAAGACGAAGACTTGATGACGCGAAGACTTTGAATTCAGGACTTTTAATACTTGACATTGGCAGAAATAGCTGATCCGGCTGGTTGCCATATCATCAATAGAAGAAGAAGAAGACATGTTTTTTATAAATTAGGTGTCACTAGTGATGTATTTTTAAGTTATAGCAATCTAGATATCCTATATCGATAGCAAAAAATACTTTGTCTTACAATTAATGGAAGCTGTTTTAAGAGTCTGTGATCATTCGGCATAACTTATGAAAACGTTGTAAATCTTAAATAACTAATAAAATTGAAACAGTAGATGCCTCTATTTCAGCCTTACTATTTCAACAAAGATCAGATTTCTAGGTAAACTTATTACGCAGTTGTCAGGTAAGGAGCGAATACGTCATATTTTTTATTTCATACTTTTGAAGTTTTTTTTTATTTAAAAAGATGTATGATGGTTTTTTCATACGCACAAGATGTTGTAAAGTACAGACTAAAAACTTATTTCATCTAAACACGTACAGACTATTAGCAAACGAAGGGTATTGATGTAAAGAAATCTCAATGTTGCACATGTCACGATATGTCTATTGAATGAAGAACACAAACGAACCTTCTTTTTAACACCCGTAACGCACGCTGTTCACATTCTCTTGGGACATTAGTATAATTTCAAGGAAATATGGTGCGAGATTTATTATTCAAGGAGGTGAACAATGACATCACGTTCAAACAAACAGTATGTCACGGACGTTAATTACTCAACAAACAGAAGCTTTAAATACGTAAATAGGTGCTAAAGTGCATTTGCTAAGGTGCCGTTTTCCAACTGCGCATTGCGGTGTCACATTTCATTCGGAATCTGAAGAGCTACGAGGATTATGTCATGTGTTAAGTGACACGAAATTGCGTGTGATTAACGTGAGAATCTACTTGAATGGTTTTTGTTCAATGTTCTTGTAAGATTTTGTTTTGCGGGTAGTATATTGATATGTGTTATCGTTGTTACTTATGCAATTCAATATTATAATAATTCAAAGCTTTAATTTTGCAAACATGGAATAAATTCTTAAATCGAGCATTTACTTAAAAAAATTTTGGTGTACCTACAATGAAATGTTATATTTCTTCGGATACTCTCCTTATAGCCTGTTCGGCGTGGCTACGAATGCTGTCTGTTCTTTTTTTTTTACTCTTGGAATTTTAATGGTTATATAACTTTTGGATGTTAGTTTTTGCGCCATAGCGGATGCTTACGAATACCATTGCCGTTACTTGTTTATTTTTTACCTTTTGCTATCTTATCTTGAAATTATTGAACACCCGAAACTCTTGTGTTATCTATTTTTAACTTCGGATCGTTATCTTACCGCCATAGGGTTGATGGATATGTGACGCGAACCTTCAGCTTGTATTTTTGTTTAAAACTAAAATCTTTGGCTGTGTTAGATTCAGTATAGTAGTATAATATGTCACAGATGTTTGTTGTAGTGTATTTTGATAATTATATGTACTCAGAGCGACGCCCACTGTTGTTACTGTGACGGATATGGTGTGCAATTATAATGTACGACGTGCAGATGTGATCATGAGCGCACTTTCACCTCCGCCCTGTTCAAATGGATTGCGTGTGAACTGTGAGTGCGGCCCGCATGCTGTCGTAATAATGCCCCTCTTCGGGACAATGAGGGCCAAGTAATTTATTACGCAGTTAAAGGGGCACGATTCATTGCGCTTTTATTAACTCGGTTAGTCCTATCGTTAGCTTTTTCCTAGCTACTAGAGAGACTGCACAGAAATGAATATTCGAGGACCGTTTCTAGGCCAATGTCGGTCTATGTCAATGCGGTTTCTTACAATTATTGCAGTACGTGATGATACGCACCGGCTTTCGCTAAACGTGTTGCAGTGTAAATGGGTCGACGTATACATAGTTATAATGTGGTGTCGCTAAGGAGGGTCGTTGCGCGTCGTCGCCGGTCGTCTGCCGGCATCGATCGCGGTGTTTGTAAACATTGCATCGGGTCAAAGAAACAAATGCCAATGAATGAAAATGAACTCACCTTGACTGTTTGTGCGCTGTCCTTGTCGAGCAGGAACTCCATGGACTTGTGCGGTCTGGGAGCACGCTGGTCCGGCGGTGCGAGCGCCAGCAGGGAGCGCGCGTGCAGCACGGTGCGCTGCGTGTCCACATCGGTCTCCAGCACACCGGTCGCCGGAGCGGGCGGCGGGCGCGGCCTCGGGGGCTTGTGCGCCACACCGCCCACCACGGGGGGTGCCGCCGGCCGCGACACACCCTCCTCTTTCAGTGGGATTCGTACATACTGCGGCCCGGCGGCCGCCCCGCGCGGTGCCTGCCCCGCGTCTACCGCCGTTGCCGTACCGTTCGTAGAGGGTCGCGCGTTCGCGCCTGCGCCCCGTGTTTTTTTCTCTTTGCGCCCCGAAAATCGGAAGTTAGCGAATCGCGAGAGGAAGCCGGCTATGCGGCTGCGCGGCGCGCGCGCGCCCGCTTCCGTCATGGCAGCGGCGCGCTCTGTGGCCGGCGCGCGCGGCTCCTCGCCGATCCCCTCCACGACCTCCACCTCTGCGTCGTTCGCGTCATCGCTCGCGGTCGTTTCGCTCTCGGTGGTACTCGAACTCGTCTCCCGCCAGCTGACTTCTGCTACCACCGGTGAGAACGTTACTCCTTTAGAGCCCGCGGACACCGAGCGCACCGGAGGTGCCGCATCCGGGGGTGGCGGCGCGACCAGTTGAAGTGACGCGCGTAATTCTTCGGGTGTTTCTCGATGTGGCGTACTTCGAGAACGCAATTCCGGAGTTGATCTAACGCGTGCGTCGCACGACCTTAGAGGTGTCGACGTGAAAGGTGGTTCTCTAATCGGGTCGGGGGATGGCGTTCGCGGTGGGGAAGGTGACGGAGACGGAGGGTCTATACGGCGGCGTAATTCTTCTAGCACATCATCCCACGCACCCCACGAATCGTGTAATCGCCTAGCAGTCATCACAGATAGTTCGCGGTCATAATCACCACTCTCGGCGAGTGCTCGTCGCGCCGTTTCATCTAGACGACGCGCCGTCGCCTCCATTTCACGAGCGAACGCGCACTCCGACTCTGTAGTGGAATCACTGCTCGCACTAGGTTCCCGCACGGGGGATTCCGTGGTCGCTTGTCGGATGACAATTTCGACCGGCGGGGGTGGCGGTGGAGGTACATGGCGGTGAGCGCGCGGTGGCGGAGGCGGTGGGGGTGGGAGGCGAGGTCGCCGCGGCCCGCCACGGTAGTCCAGGGCTGTGAGGTCGGCCACGCTGACGGTGAGATTGTCAGAAACTTCAAAGGTTTGTCGGAAACGCGCTCGATGGGTGACGTGACGTCTCGGCTCAGCGCATACGTCGAGCTCGGCGGGGAGTGAGAGAGCGCGCGCTGCGCGGGGCGGGCGCCGCTCCGCACCGGGTGAAGCGACGAGGCAGGGTGCACTGCCGGCGGCGGCGGACCGATGCGCTATTTCGGGCGGCGGCACGGTGAGGATGGGAGCGGACGTCGAGACCGCTCGCAGTAGCCGCTATCCTCGCTGAGGTTCTCGGCTGACAGGTGGGTGCGCGGCGCGGGTGCACGTGCGGGCGGAGGTGACAGCGGTGGTGACTCCAGCGAGTCTGGCGACAGGCTGGGCGAAGCGGGTGCGGCGCAGGAACGCTCCAGTGACTCGAACTGTGCCAGGCTGGAGGAACGCGAGAGCGAGCCCGTGCTTGTCGGCGAGGAGGCGCGCTCGCGCCGTCGCCTCTTCGCCGGACACGCCCACTCGCGCTCTGACTCGCTGTCGCACTCTGATCCTGCAGGGAAGAAAACCGAGGGAAACTTTTAAAATTCACCGTTCGCGCAGTACGTCGCACCGTTTAGACGACGACAATGACAGTGACATGAAATGGGAACGCTTACTTCTATACATTAGTTGGACACAGTCCAAGAGATCTGTGGAATAAAGTTAACACAGTTGCCAAAATCAGCTCAGAGACAATGGAAGGTTTCGAACATTATTTATGTAAATATTATTAAAAAGTTGAGGGGATCAGAATTAAACTAGTTTCCTTTTTTTTCTTTTCTGATAAATAGAACTTCAATACTCAAGAAAATTTATTCTGGGAGAAGAACTTGTGGAGGATTTAGATAGGTAACTGATGTGAGGAAAACATATAATTTTCGAATCGAACGCACAATAAACGCTGTCTGTTAAAGTTTAACCGACGACTTTAACGACGACTTTTAATTCAGTGGAGAGACTTCATAATAAAATCATTGTTTTGCTTTAACACTGCCATCTATACACCAAGCATAGAACTTATAATGTGCTTTCAACTAATGTTTCAATACCGCTACTACTCACTAGATGGCATGGGTACGTAAAATAATATTTTTATATAAATGTCAGAATACACGAAGAATTTTAGACATGAAGTCTATTGATATTTTACCGTACAGTCTGTAAGACTTTCTCATCATGAATGCACAAAATAATAGTATTTTTAAGAAGCCTTTATTAGTCCATATGACATAGGTCTCTCCACAGAAAGAAAGTCTAAGATTTTTTGGTAATTGAATTAAATTTAGCAGTGTTAATTTTTTTCAATTTTATAAATCATTCACGTATGCTTAATATTTTTTTTAAATTTCCAGCTACTTTGATCCTAAGAGCTGCAAACAGAATTGAAAAATTATTACATAGAATAATATTTGTAAAATTAGTGTGTAAAATTCGTAATTTCATAATAGATATATAGAAAACTCTTTATTTGCACACTACAATATTAAAACTAGAATATTAGAAGAGAGTACATAAAATGTGAGACGGAGTGTACAAAGGGCGGCCTTATTGCCTAAAGCAATCCCTTCTAGACAACCTTAAATTAACATAATCAAAATTAAACATTAGCTTTTCGGTGACGTGAACCTATAAGATTTTAAAAAAGTACTCAAGTAACGTGAAAAAGTACTCAACGCGGTCAAAGGAGTTTTGTGACGTCAGCATGTCGGTGACGCGGTGACGCGAACTCATAAAGACCAAAAATTGATTTTTGTTAACCTAAGAAGTACTTAACGCACCTAAAGAAGTTTTTACTACAAAAAAGATAATTAGTAGGAAAATTTGACCCACAACATACCTGCAACACCGCGCACATGTATGACCGAATCTGCATCGGAATCCGAGAGCCATGTTGCAGCAGAAGAACGTTCGGAACGCAAATCATCGCTCGTTTCCTCGACTATCGTTTCGAGGTATAAAGCGTGAGTGCTGCCATTGTCACCTGTTAACAAAATAATGAATTGGTTAGAAACAGTTTTAAAACACATTATAAAAAACACAGTAGAAAAACACAATATAAACAATCTAGAGGGAACGTGCACAATGAAAGTGCTGCCAACTGGCGTCGCCAATCCGAATCTAGTATTCTATTTCATACTTGACATTGACATTTAATTTTATTAGTGACAAATAATATTCTAAAAGGTTTTTTGTTTTTGCGAAAGACGGTCCCCATTTCATGTCATCCACTTTTTTTATATTTTTTATCATTAATTCCATCACGACGAAGACTTGAAGACTCGAAGACTTAGAATTGAAGACTTGAAATACTTGACATTGGCAGAAATAGCTGACCCGGCTGGTTGCCATATCATAGAAAGAAGAAGAATATTCTAAAAATAATCATAATGCATTTTTGAATGTACCAATACATCCAGAAAAAATAAAAGTAAATTAAATAATGTAAAATGTTATTACTTTTCAAAGAATAGTACTTTTATATCTTGGTTATGTGTAAAAAAAACAAAAATTGATAAACGCAGTAACAAAAAGTATACGTAAGTATGAGGTTTGAGCATTTAGAAATTAAAATCAATAAATGGTATTGAACTTCGAGAAGGAAGAAGGAATAGTTACCAGCGATACATTGCAGTATAAACATTTCTTGCTCCTAAAGTAGCTGCGGAAATATTCCGTGATTCTAGCTTTAATTAGTTGAAGCTTTTTGACTAGTGATGGAAATAACGCGGACATTTTCAATCCTTTATCGTTACCCAATAATTGCCAATAAGATGGTTTACCCCTGGGTTGGGTATTGCTATAAATTTAAGGATAGTTCAGAAAATCATTTATATTTATTTTCACATCGTAAACATTGAACATTTTAGTTTGTGCGACAATTATGCCAGTTATCACAGTCTTATTTTCTTCATCTATTATCTCGCCCGAAGAGCTTTTGACTTTTGAACATACTTGGGCCACGCTGGCGATCATGATTAGATCATGATAGACCGGAACCAATATTTTATAACTTTTATCATATTAAAAAATATTATAGTTCAAAAGTTTTTATTTACATATTTCAAATCACTAGTAAGTTTCCTTTATTGACCGCATAGTTTCGCTTGTGTCAATTTAGTGCTGCCACCTATAGTGTCTGCACATTCCATGTACTACAGTTTATATTCTTATTTGTTTGACTTTTCGACACTAGATGGCGCTGTAGATTACCATTTTTAAATCATTAGGAACTTAGCCACATTTTTGACCATGTGTGCGGCATAATTTATTACAATATTTAAAATTTTGTCTCGTATGTAATTTCATCTCAGGGACAAAAATTTTCTTTTCACGTAAGATAATCGAATTAAACGTATAAACGTCGATTTTAGCATTTATTTATGTATTTACTTTTATTTGTACAAAGAAACACTATTGTTAATTGTTATTTATTTACTGATTTGAAAGAGGAGGTTCGTAGACTTTAGGCCGATTGTATGTTTTTACCCGCTACGGTGAAGGACTGCATGTATGTATGTATCTTTGTGTATTCCACCGTAACAGCTAAAATACTAAACCGAATTAAATGAATAAGGTTTCAACATATTCTTAATAATGGTGCGGGATTTTAATTTTTATAAGTTGAATTATAAATAATCTTTCTTTATAGCAGTAGCCAACAAATTTTTAATCTGGCTTGAGTAAAAAAAAATAGACTAGGTAGATAATGCGATTTTTTTTTATTGCACCTTCACCCCATGGAATCAAGATTCTCACTCTGAAGAATCTCATGAAAAAAACACTATTTGCAACTTTAATTACTAAAAAAAATATTTCATAGTCCTCAGTACCATTTATAGAGCACTACGCCATTTGCAGACAAATCATCGAGATCATCGTTCGCGATTATGGGATTAGGATTCAATATGAAAATTACTTAATACTTAATTACTACAATACTCAACCCATTTTATCTGAGTTCATTGTTTCACACACCCACTAAAGACGGTTATTGAATTATAATAATATATGGATTAGAATTACAATAATAAGTATATGTGATCTCGTGTTAAGAGGTTGGTCCTCTCAATAGAACTTTCTCTGGTTAGCTCACTTAAGATGATGTAATGATGTATTTTGATACACCTAGTCATACGTGAGCACATTGCACATTAACTAACTTATAGGAAAATGTACCTTATTACTAGATCTTTAAAGTAATTGTTACTATGGCTTGTATTGGTATCTAAGTGTGAGGGCATGTGTAAATGCTTAATTGAACACTGTTGTAACTGATATACCTCACAAGTAGGTTATCTTACCTTACTGACGTACCGCTTTTGGCGGGATGTCCTGATTTTTGAATCAAATTTTTGCGGGATGTAATTTTTTTTGGGGATAACTGGTCAGACCCGAAAATGAAGGTAGTAAAAATGCTTTATCGTCAATAAAATTGATAGGCAATAAAAAAATGAAAATTCAAAGACAGTATAACTGCCAACACCAGAGACGATAGAAAGCAGAAAAACAAAAATATTGAGAATATTATCTAGCCTCTCTTAGGTCGTAATAGTAATATATGTATACGTTTATTTTAGTTTATGCCCGATTTCACAAAAAAAAAAACTGGCAACACTATTAGGTAGGTAGAAAGATTTGTAAAGAAAATGTGATCGATAACTCCACAATATTTAACGTTGAATAGTAACTAATTAGAAAATATTTTAAACTAGCTTTTGCCAGCGAATCCACCCACGTGTATATATATAGGTTATCCACTTTATAATGATGTCAGTAAAGAATAGCCTGTCCTTTATCAAGAATCAAAGTATCTCTATGGCAAATTTAACAGAAATCGGTGAAGCGGTTTAGCCGTAAAAGCGTAACAGATAGACGGAGAGAACATTAGTAGGGATTAACAACAAATCCTGAATAACAAAGTGTTGTTCTATGTTTTGAACCCACAACACTCAGCTCAGTAGAAAGTGGTATGGCGACCGCTTAAACCGCTACTCCATCCGTCCAGTCGATTTGGGTCGATTAACCATTCACTACTACCACCAGCGGCAAAGAAGAAACCAACAATAAAAATTGTATGAGCGTTTTATTCGCACAAGTTCCACTAGATGGCGCTAATTTACTTTGATCTCAGCTAAACTGTGACGTGTTTTTTTATATTACTTAATTAAAATGTGATTTATACATAATCTCATAATAAATAAATATATTATTATAATCGACTTTAATATTGGATCAGTTCTGCATGATACGGCCGAATTTGTTACTAATTTAACTTTTGTGTATTATTTACTATTAAATTTTTAAGTAGGTATTTTTAAAAGAAATTATCTTTAATAACTACAAAGAAGATTCTAATAACATAAATAAACCCCGATAGCATTTGCCCGTGGCTTCGCCCGCGTGTATGTCGGTTATCGTGGTAATATGTCCTTCCCCAAAAATCAAAGTATCTCCATGACAAATTTCATTGAAATCGGAACAGACAGACAAATTCTTTCGAATTTACAATATTTATATGGACAACATTAAAACAAATTAACATAGATAAGCAATTTTTTTGTTATACCTTTGACGTATTCAGGTGAATGACCTACGGAACGCTCAGCTGATGCGAGTTACGGAACCGCGCATGCGTGAACATAAACAGTTTGTCGTAAAACTAGTACTAACATAAATAAATGAATTACAAACGCAATAACACAATCTATTACATGAATGAAATAGGCAACTTGACACTCTATTTTTAGTATTCCGTACTCATAAGAAATTAGGTATCTACCGTAAGAAGACTGGTTTCTATTGAGGTTATAACAACAGATGTAAAAAAAACATTAAAAATTATAAGTACCTTTTATTTAAGCAACGTAATTTTTAAAACGACTATGACGAAACCAAGGGTGTAGATCGATGTCGTATATGGTCGTTGTACGTGGGTTTTTCGTCTTCCTACTTTAAACCATCGTTTTTTTTTTACGTGTGGAGACCCTCTCGGGCCTTCACCCCACTGTGGTTTTCGGCGGGGCGGTGTGTCGGAACCAAACCGACTAAAACCACACGGTGTGCCACTCTGCGCCTGTGACGGGAGGGATCCGGGAACCGCTTTCTTACGTCATCCGGACTCCTCCCAGCGTCTGCCCGCACCGAAGCGGGCACCGTCTCTAGATGTTAAATCCTCTCAATTTGGGCGACGTACGGCACACGCGTAACGTTTCGCTGGCCTGTGAAGCGGATGGAGGAGAAAACCCATCCCGCACATCCGCGGCCACACTCAGGGCGGTATGAGGCACTGGAAGGCGCGCCTCCGCTTCCGGTTCGCCGGCGGCGGATCGGGTCCGAGTGGAGATCGTCCGCCGCCTCCTTATGCGAGATGACTTTCTCGCAGAAGGTCGCGACCAACTCTAAACCATCCTAGATCATCCCAGAAGTTTAGCAACCTTTTCAGGTCACTAAATTTTTTCGTGAGTGATGTTGATTGGAGGATGACCGCCCGTTAATCTGCCACACTTTTACATTTTGTGCGTGTGAACGTGCTGCGGCGTTTCTTCTGCCCCCGTGCATACCCTGCACGCACACTTTGGCAGCACAGAGTGCTGTCAAAGTGTTACGTAGTCGAGTTATAGCTTTTTAAACTTTATGTCGTTTCTATATCGGTCGGAGAGAAAGCAAAGAGCCGATGGATCACCTGTTGGCAAGTAAAGACCGACACCAACAACTCAAGCCTAACAAGTGCGTTGCTATCCGTTGAGATGCTTTCTGGATTTAGAAGTGGAAGGGTAACCTTACTCAAACCAACGTTAGAATTGCTAAACACGGTCAAGGGGTTGAACCAGCCTCCTTTGCAAAGTTGTGAATGTTGTGTATCAGTGTTATTTCTACAACCTGCTAACGTGTCTCGTATCATTAAGAAGATTAATAAAATAAATAAATAATTCGGTCATCTAGCACACAGCGCCATTTAGTCCCAAAGAGCAGCTAACTTGTATTAAGGGTACTAAACAAGTGATTAATTGATATAAAAACATTTATTTTTTGTAAATATATACATATTATACATAGAAAACACCCAAACTCCGAAACAAATATTTGCAGATCATACAAACATTTGGACCGACCCGAGAATCAAACCCGAGACCCGAAGCACAGCAGTCGTATACGCTACCACTGCGCCACAAAAATAGTTTATATACTATAATATATTGCTAGTAGTTTTATATATTTTGTTTTGACCACGCCACTTAGCGTTGAGAGATATAATTCCTATTTGTTAGTTTTCTATTAACGTTCACGATTTTAGAATACGACTCGGCTACAGAGACTGGCCCTTATACGGCTAAAAAGTTTAAGAAAACACGAAAACATTTCGTTACATCTTTATAAACGGAACCCACGTGTGCGAGTCCAGTTCGCAGTTCAACGTTTTACCGATTACAAAAGCAAGAATATCCGGCACACGAATACAAATAAATAAAGAGCTCTGTAGCTATAATTAACACTTTTTATACGTGACTAATAATTAAATAATAAATTTTATTAACAATGGTCTGCTCATATGCAGTTGCATAATAGTTTATGCAATGCCAAACAAATGTTTTCAAGCCCGAGTTATTTTAACTATTATGTAAGTTATTTAAGCGATGTGCAGACTATTTTAAATAATACATATTCATTTTAAATTTAAATAGGAATTTTAATATTATATTAACAATTACGAAGATTAATGTTTTTTACTGTGTCATCTCATAGTATATAATGAAGTTGCTGCAGTATCTATTCGCTTAGATCTTTTAAACTAGTCAACTGATTATAATGCGGCTTTAAGCAATAGAGTGGTTCAAGAGGAAGGGTATATCAGTGGAGTATCAATGAAAATTGTTTCATTATCGGTAGAATTGTTTTCCTTTTGAGAGATACCATCGCGTGTCCCACATAAATGGCTAAAATTTCACAAAAAGAATGTTTCAAAGACTTGTTCCGTTCCGTTACAGCATATATGGCTTTCTTTTATGGTTGACTCTTTATAAATAATAATTTTTGGAACATCTTATACACAACACCATTTAGTCCCAAGCTAAGCAGGGCTTGTGTTATGGGTACTAGACAACTGATATAAACACATTAATACTTTTTTGTTAATACAAACACATTATATATAGAAAACACCCAAATTCAGAAACAAAGTTTCGGCATGAAGGGGCCGGCTCACCGTGTGAAACAGCACTTGCGCTGTGTTTCACCGAGTGAGTGAGGATACCGGAGACCCATACCCCAATCCCCTCCCCATCCCCTAAAGGCCGGCAACGCACTTACGATGCCTTTGGTGTTCCGGGTGTCTATGGGCGGCGGTAATTGCTTACCATCAGACGATACGGCTGCTCGTTTTTCTCCTATTGCATAAAAAAATAAAAAGTATGATACGCAGATGAGTTTGCGCAGTTCAATTCACTATTACATGATATACAGTAAAAAACCTCTTTAAAACGCTTTTATTGCAAACAAGCTTGGAATCATTTTTACAATAACATTTTTTCCCATTCAATTCCATTTTTACTTTTACTAAACTATATACTTTCAAATATGGTGTATATTATAAATACGTGGTAATAGTACGTTTATTTTTCCTTTACACCTATCATAGCAGCCTTAGACAGACCGAGACGTGTAAAAATATTACGTAATTAAAAAGGTACTATGAATGAGTGATGATTATTACTTTCGAAGCAGTTATAAACAACTAAAATTATCTATACTCGTGTTATTATTATATTTACGTAATGCGGTAAACAAGTCTTAATTGCTCTTTCTAATCTAAGATTAAAATCAAATCTATGATTAACATAAATATTTACAGGTACACTTTAAAATTGCGTCCGAAATGTAAAAAAAATATCTGTATGATGTTGTCCGTTTCTACTATAATGTATTTTATGGTTTAATAAAATCTGTAGTGTAATCCCATTAGGAAAGACTCAAACTAGTAATAGTGTTACTCAGATTACAAAAGAAAGTCAGTTGGAACGTACTTTTCAAATAACATGACGCCGTTTATTATTTAAGTGTGCGTCAACAACCGGCAACGACATTGTAGGAACACGTACGTCTATGTGCGTGTAATGATACCATAAGAAATAAAAATGTCCCTATTTTTTAATAAATAATTATCAAAAAATATTCTGCAGTTATATGGTAAGTACCCGGGGATCAAGTTTCGTAATATCGATCATTCTGAACCATTAAAATATGGTGTAAATCACAAGTTAAAGACAGAAAAACATCAAGATACAGAACAGTAATTTCTATTTTAGAATCATCGCCAAATGGGTCATATCTAATAATTATCAGATATAATTCTATGTTTCACCATAGAATACTTTCCCATGAGGTTTGAAACCAAGATATTACTATAATATGGTAATGAGGTTCACTAATGACTGGATTAAAAAGTGATTTCTCTAATTGACTCGAAAAAAATAGACAAAAACTGATATCAAAGTCAAATTGTGGTTGAGGTTTTGTATGCCGACACAACAGTATAATTATCGGGTAAATAAATAATTGTAGCAACCAAATAATCTGTATTTACCTGTGAAAAGATATTTCATCTTCTTTTTGGGAACTACTCTTATAATGTACAATGACGTAGGACGGCATTTGAACATAAAATCCAAAATCACTCGTGACGTGAACACAATATGGCGGTTTGTCTAACACTACCGCTAGATTGTATTCGCTTTATAATTACTATTTACTTTGTTAGATTCATTGACGTGTTCTTCACGGTCCATCTGACTTTTTTAATCTGCGTAGTATTCGTGGTTTAAAAAAAGTATTATCGTGTCGCACTATTATATTACCTACTCGTTGACGATATATATTTGTGTTCCCATTAGGGAATACACATTGTGCAACAGTGTTAATGCAACACGAATTGTATTCATCAACTGCTCCGTTCCTATTCTATAACATATTTCAGGAAATACTTTACCCTGGATAATAGCTAATGGTCGTAGGTGTAATGCACTAGCAAGGTGATTGTTTTGAGAATTTCGTATCAAAGAAAGCTTACGGAACTCCATAGCCAAGTCTACGTTTAACGATCTTCTAAAATTCAGATATTAATCTGAAATTCTTGTGATAAAATCGTAAGCATTGTCGTAACGTAATTTAAATTTTGCTTTAAAATATTCACTTCCGTTTTAGGTATACTAAAAGTGCGTTACTTAAGTTTTATATATGAAATAACATATAATTTATTCATTTCCTTGCGTTGAGCCGATTCTACGATATATGTTTTAGGAATTCAATTTTGTGTTTATGTGTAATCCATACTAGTAAACGCTAATATAAAGTATTATAAATTCGAAATTAACCCTGTCGTGAGTGAAAAAAAAACGTGAAAAGCGATTAGATAGTTTCGCAGTTTATTGTGAGCAAAAATGTGACACGAGAATTAAATTGGTATACTAGAAACATCTATTATCCCTAAAACATGTATTATATTTATGGTAAACTAGCAAACATATCGCCTGATGGTAAAAGATTACCGCCGCCCATGGACCCACAATGCCAGAAGCGCCAGAGGTGCGATACCGGCCTTTGGGGGATGGGTCTCCGGTATCCTCATGTATCATAGAATATTCCTATAAAAGTATCCTATTATTTTTTAAAATCTTGGTGGCTATTATTCTGTATTCTTAGTATATTATTGTTTAATTATGCTTCACGTAAAATGCTTCTTATATAAAACAGTTATGTGTGAGAATTTCATGATACAGTGCTAATTAACATCGTGACATTATTTTTTATGACAGTATGAAGCGGTGCAACGTATGTAGGTAATTTCACGAAAAAGTACCTATTACTATTTTTTAGTTAAGAAAACATATTTTATCTCGGAAGACACGAGTTCAAAATGAATAACAAATCTATACACGTAAGCTCAACTGTCCTTCCTTCTTTGTTAACTTATGTTGTAAAATTTTTTTTTTTATTAATTTTTCCATTTATTAACATAACTTACAGTTCTAATTTTTTAATACAAATATTCATAATCAACCAAACATAATCAAATAATTCATGTCATTATAATAAACCCACCCCGGATCGCTCTCGGCGATAAAGTGCCCATGACACTAGCAGCGTTGCCCCGCTGGATAGCAACGGCCATCCTCTGCACTAGGAAAGAACCAGAGCAGGAGTCACCACATTTAAGAGCAAAACGGCGACCAATTTCCGCAATCAAACTTTTGGCCTCCGATCCCCAAATATTTGTTTAATAAAAATGTTTTAATAAGACAATTAGCCTAAAAGGGTTACAGATATTAAGTATATTTTTGACTATGAATCCAGGTAAAACTACAGTAAAAGAGCAATAGCCTGTAAGGTAATCGTTATCGAGACATTCGCCGATTATATTGCAAGTCATGTTACGTGACAAAATAACCAAGAACCGAAAGATGAGAAAAGAAATTACAGTTCTAGAAAATTGATTCTCAAAGTGGGTGCCGCTTAATCTTAAGGGTCCAAGGAAAAGTCACCAGGCTTTATTGAAATTCTTTAAAGTATCTTTATTTCTTTATCAACGTACTTTCAACTACCCGAGAGTTCTCGAGCGATACATAATACAATAAAAATATATAAAATATGGTTTTGTAAATACATAGAACTTTTACCTAGACAAAAGTTTGCTAAGTTATTCGAATGCACAACACGTTTTACCCAAAATCTATATCTCTAAACAAAATAACCGCATTCAGACTTCATTCAGCCGGCGCGTGGGAACAAAGCCTGGGGTCAGGCGTGTACCGGCACACCTGACGGACACATGTTCTAACGGTCGACCTGGTTCAGGGTTCGATTCTAAGCACGTTGCTTGTGCGCAGGAATCCGTAATACCAAGGAATGCCAACGGCAAATTGCTTGATAGACATAATCGGGGTACGGCCGAAACTGTGTCAGTTGTAACGGCTAATGCAGTTCTGCGCAATTTTATGCAATATTTAATGATAGTTTTTACATTTTTATATCGAAATGCGTGCAATACGTTGATTGGCTGTGGTTTGTAGATAACCCTTATAAAGTAGGTTCATTGTGACGAAATAAATGTTTAGATGAAGATGGTAATTGCGTCCTGGCTCAATTCAAGCCTATTGATTGCATATCTTGTTTAGATTATGTTGAAAAAAGATGGATGAGCTACTTAACATTATGATTTATTCCGCGGATATTGTAAGTACCGACTAGGGGAGCAAACTGCTGAGGACAACAGAATTACAAGGAGTAGGAAGACCTAAAGCAAATCCTATTGGTCGTTGATGTCTAGAAAGCATGGTATAGTATAAAACTTCTTCTTCTAAAAAGAGCCCTAAGTATAGTCAGTGGACTACTAAAGGCTGCTAACGATGATTGGTATCAGATATTTGTATGGAAATGAATGTTAATAGAAAAGGACATCGATTTTTTAATAACTTTAAATGCTAACTGCAGGATGGGCTTGCAAGTCTCGCTCCGATAGTGTTAAAGAAGCATTGATAAAAAATAACACAGAACACTTAGGAGGACTTAGGCGATTCTGGAGAAGATTGACAGTCCTGCCAAAATAGGAAGGACTGTTTTAAGCATGGTAAGTGCCTGATTCTAAACTCGAGACAAGTCAGTACTGACAGGTTTGCCTAGTGTATATTGATTCGTGTCATGATTCGTAGTCAGTACAGCGCTGTTGCTTCACTGCTACATTGCACTTCAAGTTGTAGGTCAATTATAATAATAATAAATGACAAATATGTTCAGACATTTTAACACACAACGCCATCTAGTCCCATACTAAGCAGAGCTTGTACTATGGGTACTAGACAACTGATATTATTACTTACATACTTTTTTTGTAAATACATAAATATTGTGCATAGAAAACACCTAAACTCCGAAACAAATATTTGCAAATCATACAAACATTTGGTGGGACTCAGGAACCGAACCCGGGACCTCTTGCACAGAAGTCGCATTCGCTACCACTGTGCCACAGAGGCAGTCAATTATATACACTATATCATATTTCGTGCTGAAGACTTGTATATGTGTGTGAGTAAAACACAGCTGTATTAACAACAGCAGTTGAAAGTCTTAAAGTTTACAACATGACATCAATATGAAACAATTCTAAGTTAGGTGTAAATTGATATAGATCATGATGTGTTGAATGAAGTTGTGTTTATATTTGTAGTTTATAGACATAAGCTGTTGACAATTGATAAGATATAATATGACGTTAAAAGAGCTAAAGTTCAACGTGTATTTTAAGACGATAGTTTGTTTCTAGAAAGTAGTGATAAAATATATTTCATTATTATTGAAATTTTATGATTATTTCGATCCTTCATTTGCTTTTACGGCTGGTCCACAAGTTCAAAGTCGCTCAGCGTGCTATGGGAAGGTTATGCTCGGTTTTTTTTTTTTATATTTATGCTGCCAAAATGACTCTGCCCTGCCTGATGGAAAGCATGAGCAGAATCCAAGAGTGGTGGTCACCATCCTCAATGCGAAAAAGAACAATGCAGCATGGTGACCCACACTATGGCGGCCTGGGGGGAAGGGGGATGGTGAGGGGGATAGGGGGCGTTGGATTGGGGTATGGGCCTCCGGTATCCTTACTCACTCGATGAAACACAGCGTAAGCGCTGTTTCACACCGGTTTTCTGTGAGGCCGTGGTATCACTCCAGTCGAGCCGGCCCATGCATGCCGAAGCGTGCGGTTAGACGTCGGTCTTTCTCTGAGGGATCGCATCAGGAATGAGGTGATCCGGCAGAGAACCAAGGTCATCAACATAGCTCATAGGATTGGACAGCTGAATTGGCCGCAGCCGCAGCCGCAGAACTAGTAACCGTTACTTGAAGTTAGTCCAAAAAAAGTAGCCTAAGTTTCTTCTTATATCATCAGCTATCTGTTAGTGAAAGTTCGGTCAGAATCCGGCTAGCTGTTCTAGGGATTAACCGTAACCAACAGATAGACAGACAAAAAAAATATCAACATACTTTGTTGTAACTGTCGTATGTACATTTAATGAAAAGTTATTAATTTGAAATTAAAAACCACCCATTTAACTTTATTTATATTGATTACCATAACATTATGTGTGAATGGGTATAAACTATGACATATATTTATTTAGTAGTCGTTTACACTTTTGTCATATTGTTTTTTTTGCTTGGCACCGACTTTAAACAAATTTTAGGTATGAATAACACATCAAATTGCTACTCTATTTAAATTATTAAATAATTAGGTATAGATAAGAACTGTCACATGTGATTTAAGCCAGCCGAATAAAGGACAAATTAATTTACGCTCCATTAAATTTTTTAGTGTTTATGGACAGGGAGCTTTCGTTAGATATATATTTTTGATATCTGTTTAATACAACATTAGGTTAGGCTGATGAAAAAATACTATACCTAATAAAGTATTAAATGTACTTTACTTAAAGTCACCCAATGCTCGAAATTCGTCCATAATTCTTGTTTTTATTTTTGGCTTTCTCTATGCACTTTTTTTGTTTTACTTGCTCTCATATAAAGTGTGCTAAATTTTATACTCCTTCGCTCGCATTTTTCGTATAAAGAGGTAAAAAGCTTTTGTTTCAGATATTGAGTAGTACATATATCAGTGACAAAACCGGTGTAAGCTGTTCTTCTATCTACTTCTTCTTTTGATGAGATGGCAACCAGCCGGATCAAATATTTCTGCCAATGTCAAGTATTTAATGTCTTCAATTCTAAGTCTTCCGAGTCTTCAAGTCTTCGTCGTGATGGAATTAATGATAAAAAATATAAAAAATGTGGAACACATGAAATGGGGACCGTCTTCCGCAAAAACAAAAAACTATCTCCTTCTATCGACTTGTTTACAAATAGGAAACTTTATTGTACGACTTGCCAACTTTCTGACTTGAAAACCTTGACAACCTGAAGGAGACAAATTGACACAACATAGCAAGACAATGGTTTTCGCATCTAAAATGCTAAAAAACAGATATTCTGACTTATGAAAAATCATGTCGTACTTATTATGCATAGAAATATTTATATAATTTGACGTAATCAAAACAAAACAATCAAGATTCAATATACTGTTAGTATATGGTCTAAATTCGGCTACCAGGCTGACATCTAGCGTGGTAAATACGAACTTTTGTTTTTGTGTGTAAATATGACACTTTTTCTGAGTAGATAATGTATTCGTTTATGGTAAACCGATATTTACAAATGTAATGAACATAAGTAAATAATGCAACATTCAGCAACTGGCATCCATTGCTCGGCTGATTTACATTTGTAATTGCATATTGTGGACACACAATATAATTGCCAATGTATGTATGTATTTAGTGAACTCACTTACAAAAATACAAAAGAATACGCTTAGGTTTTCTGAAAATGTAAGCAGGAGGAAAACATATAAGTTACATAAATATATTAAATGTTCCCAATCACCGTTAAAAATTCTTTTTTTTGATACCACACTCGATGTATTTTGAAAACATAATTCTTTTTTGATATCACTTTTTGGCGCCAAGAATCCTTAATTGTTGGTTTTTTTTTATTTTGATGTACACAGTGTCACTATCACGACTAAGACGAATCCATTGACACCACTCACATAAATATACTCTAGGCCATGCCAATGAAATACTCATACATACACTCAAAAAACATAACCATGTATATGTAATGACTCTTATCCTCAGTGTTAATGCCTACAGAACGTATTTAAGATTTATAAAGGGGAATGACCGTGACAGACCGTGGGAGAGCCACGCTTCGGCATGAATGGGCCGGCTCGACCGGAGTGATACCACGGCCTCACAGAAAACCGGTGTGAAACAGCGCTTACGCTGTGTTTCATCGAGTGAGTGAGGATACCGGAGGCCCATACCCCAATCCAACGCCCCCTATCCCCCTCACCATCCACTTTCCCCCCTGGCCGCCATAGTGTGGGTCACCATGCTGCATTGTTCTTTTTCGCATTGAGGATGGTGACCACCACTCTTGGATTCTGCTCATGCTTTCCATCAGGCAGGGCAGATTCATTTTGGCAGCTTAAATATGGGAAAAAAAAAAGAAAAATTGATTCGACTTAATATACTTCAATACAATATATTATTCCTTGTTTTTATGGTCTAAAATACGAAGAGGTAGATTATTAAAATACTGAAAGCGTTACTATTTCAAAATATTTCACACATTAACGTAAAGTTGCCAGTTTTTTATACTTTGACTTTTTTCACTTCTCAGTGTCGGAACTTTGATCTTTTTTTACCAATGTATTTTTGGTTAAAAGGCATGTAGCACAAGTGTTTGTCATTTTGTAAATGTCAAATGTGCGATGTAGACACGAATGTGGGTTCAAATGTCACCGTTTATTGAGCATTCTATTGCTACACAGCGAGAACTGCATTAATGTTCATGTGCCTATATTGAGTGCTTACATGTCGAAGTTATTTAACCTCCTGATTGTTTTCTAAGACCTGGACAAGGATAGTGTTTAGTGAACTTCGTACTACCATATTTTTTTCGCGATTGTTAATTTAATTTTAATTTTTATTTTAATTTTCGAAATGTTAGTATTTATGCCCGCTTCAGCTGCCCACGGGGGTAGTTGTCAGTCGCAGGTGTTTTTTTTTTCTTCTGTACAAACCTTGTCCTGACAACAAATACATAAAAAAATTATTATCCATCGATCTCAGGGTATGCGCGCATTTCGTTGATTCATTTTTATTTATCAAGATTATATGTGTAGTCTTTGAACAAAAAATAATATTTTCGGCTATCTGATACGTAAAGCCATTTAACAGAGCTTTTATTATGACAGCTATATTGACTGATATAATACTTTTTATTTTTAATACATATTAAGTATTACAAAGCAATCATCAATATCTCGAATTAAATGTTTACATTGCGAAAGAACCAATGAACCCAAGACCGACAGTTCAAAACAGCAGTTGAATACTTATTTAGCGTATTTATGAAAGTTTTAAAAACAGGACAATGAATTTCAACTCAGGAGGAGATTTAGTATATATGTTCTTTTAATAGCTTACGCATTAGTGACATCAGCTAACTTTACATTTTAATTTCTTGTGTCTACGATCGTTTTGGGTCTGACGTCATCATTTTTTTATTTCATTTAAATAAAGAATTTAGTAGCATAGATTCAATATGTTGCAGATTTTTTTTAATTTCAAGGTAAACGTATCAAAAAGGTTTGTTTTTACTAAAACATACAAAAAGGTTTGAGATTTCAAAGGACATTCCCAAACAGTTCGCTGAAATCGTTGTCGGAGATCGTTTTTTTTTTTTTTCGAAAGACGGTCCCCATTTCATGTCATTCACATTTTTTATAATTTTTATCATTAACTCCATCACGACCTAGACTCGAAGACTTGAAGACTTAGAATTGAAGACTCGAAATACTTGACATTGGCAGAAATAGCTGATCCGGCTGATTGCCATATCATCAAAAGAAGAAGAAATCGTTGTCAGGGTTTTTTAATGTACAGTGCCAACCAATGGTCGGCTAATTGGAAAGAAAGAAAGTTTAGTCGCGGTCTTTGCTTATACTAATTAGTTCATTAGACATCTTTCATGTGTGACGTATACCTTAATGTGACATATATTCATACGGCAAATTTACATACCCTTTAGGTGAACTAGTAGTTTAATAACAGCTTATTACTAGCGACGCAATTATTGATACTCCACATTTTTTAACTCTCCGAAGGTAATTTTCTGATAAAACAAAACACAATAGTATTTAGTATTCTTTGTGTCAGGTGTCAGGATTTGTTTCATTCATAGTAAGAGAGGTCCGTTGCTGTAGAGGAAACCAGAGTTGACGGTGAACCGGTCCAAGTCCCTGTCAGCTTTCAGTTCATTCATGAGAGTTTTAATAAGTTATAAACGACTTACAAGGAAGAAAACTGATAGATTAATGAGTCACAAATACTGTTTATTTTAATATTAACTTTATTTTAAGTAAAAATACCGGGAACACATACAGTCACTATAATGTTACAGAGCAGAGAGAGACTGTCAAGCGTGAGCTGGTGTTGCAAGGCGCAAATTTCAAAACCACAAAATTACATTCAACAAAAACACAGATAACGAGCGAGTTAATTCATATTCATAGTAAGAGAGCTACCTTTAACATATTTAACAAATAAAAGAAAATTGGACAGTGTCAATATAAGCAAGTGTATGAATATTATTTGTAACATTTTGCACAAAAGGACAATGGGGGACATAACGCCTTAGCGAATCTCTACCTGTCTACCGTGTTGTGGTGTAGAGATGAATGAAGAGGCGCACTACCCCTACACAATACAGGATTATATACATACACATACATACATACTATATTACAATATCCAAATCGACAGAAACTTGATAATAGTTGGTTAAAAGAAATGTTATTTTCAGTCCCAGTTTGCTTACGTTACCTACGTGAGAACAAACAGAAAATAGAATTCTTTGTTTTGTGTGTGATCCAAAGCATGAAGATATAATGTATAAAGAATTAGAAGACCTGGTTGCAGCAAATTCTCATATTAAAAGTTGAATCATGATAAATAGGAAAAGTAATTTTAAATTAGCCAAAAAAACAGTTTGCGGAAATTCTTAAGAATTTGCATCACTTTTGTTGCGTTAAATCTTTTTAGTTTAATAAAGTATTACTTGTATGTTGTGCGAATACGATTTTTCTAGTATTTTGCCTTTTAATCAACAGGCTAATGTCAACAATATAACGTCATTAATTGTGTTTTTACTATTTTGAAGTCACATTATATATCATATCTATACTAACATTGTAAAGCTGAAGGGTTTGTTTGTTTGATAATCTCAGGAAGTGCTGGTCCGATTTTAAAAATCCATTCAGTGTTAGATAGCCCAGTCATCGAAGAAGGCTGCAGATTATATATCATCACACTACGATCAAAAGGAATGGCGTAGTGTCTATAAAAATATTTGGAAAAACGGTGGAAAAAGATTTCTTTCGAGTTTCGAAGTTGCGTGGGCCAGTTTGTCTTAGATTAAACGTCAACAGCTAATTAACGTCTCAAACCCTCTCCCTAATTCTGAAGGAAGGAGGGTCACTTTTGACTCTTCAGCCACAAGTGACTAGTGACATTGGGTAAGGCCGTAAGGGTAATCTCTTAACACAAGATTGACTGCTCGTTTGCACTCAATCCTATACTAATAAAAAGCTAACGTACTAACATTATTACGATTAGTTTAATCACTACCTTAACAGACGTTAGCTTCAATATTATATTTTTGCACAATTTCCCATTATTTTTTTTTATATCCCAATAAAATCGATCATTAAGTAACGTATAACGAGAAACTTCTGACTGCCTCGATTAAGAATCGAATTATAATTTTCAAATCGCGTTACAAATAACAATCTATTGTATTGAGAGATGAATTTAAATATCGAATGGTTTCACACAGTACCATCAAAATAGGAACTAGTTGAATTTATGGTACATTACATTTCAATATAATTTACACGGATACGGAAGAGAATTCATTGTAAAAGGCAGTGTGCACTTTGGTCGGAATGACTTCTCTTTATTATAAAAAAAAAGTTATTGTCCATGTAGTAGACATTCGATAGAAATACAGAAAGATTGAATTTCGACGGTAGAAGTTTGGACTTCAATTGCTTTTTGTATAGTTTACAAACTACGTGGAGATTGAACTCGTAATTTACAAAAACAACCGAAAAGCATAGAACTCGGAAGTAAAGCTGCGTTACTGTCTTTTAAGTGCCCTCCTCCAAAATACCCTATTTTGAAAAAGGGTTTGGGTCTCCGGTAACCATAGACACCCGGAGAAATGAAACAATAAAATAATTAAAATGTTTTAAGATTTTAACGCGCGCGCCATGGCCACAAAAATAACTTATCAATTGGTCTCGTAATTAGTGATCCTGACTGAGGTGTGGGTCCGATTTCCAGCATCACGGAAAGAATTGTCAGTCAGGACAATTCTTCCCGTGATGAACACGATCATTTATTCTGAGTCTGGGGGTAATTTATCTATAATATGAATGTGTTTAGAAGTATATAAGCATGTTTATCAGAAGCCAGGTTACCATTGCGCAGGCTCTTCCTAGTTTGGGATAATGAGAAGTGTGAGGATATTATTATTAATAGCTAACTCCAAAACGTCGTCTGCGTCTCCCATTGCCCGTAGCGTGATGTTATAAAGCATGAACAAATTTGGTAACCATAAAAATGGTTATAGTGAGCCAACGTCAAAAGAAAGACATGTTTTCGCATACCTTTTTAGATCTTTTGAAGGGGAATAATTCTTTCATACGTTGTTTTTTGTGAAACTTAACCGTTAAGGCAGCGCACGGAACGAAAGCTTTTAAAAGGATTAATTTTACTCATTTTTGCAACATATTTCATTAATACTGCACTCGTTCTGGTCATAGCTAACTAACTGGGCTAACAGTGAAAGCCTTCAAATCTGACCTGTACTTCCTTAGATTAGCTCGTTCAACCAAACAAAAAAAACTCTTCAATTTAATAATATTATATATATATATATATGTATTCTAATGTACTCTTTTTTCTCTTCTACGCTCCTGTGTGTGCCACTGATATAACCTACATTTTCAAAAAACCATAACTTGTATTATTAAAGAATATAGAAAACAAAACAATGAAAAATTTATTGCGAAGGAATTCGATTACAGTACAATTTTATATCTGTGCCATTTGTAACGGTTGACCTGAATTTAATATAGTTTATTATAGAAAATATCAAATAACTGATATTGTAAATCAGTGTTTTTTGTTACAGTTCTAAATATTTAGATGTAACGGAGCGTGTACGAGGAACTAGATTATGTAATGAGTAACAAAAACAGATAACCAGAGAAGTTATTTTAGTACTGAAGCAATTGCGGAAAATTTGTTGTAATCAGAACATGTGATATATCATCATCATCATCATCATCATCAACAACCCATAATGTCCCACTGCTGGGCTCGGGTCTCCTCTCATGTGATATATAAGTATAACATATTGCACTTTGGTATGTACTTAAAAATTAAAACCCAACAAAGAAAGATAAACCATTGTTATAAAATAATATAAAAAAATGCAATAAAAATAAGAAATCATTAAAAAATGCAGGAATTGTTGTCATTCTGCAGAAAAAGACATTTTTTCATGTTTTTTTTAGACAGAATGAAGGCCTAGTTTAGATTTATAGGCTTAAAGTTTCGCCCCGAGGGGTTACTTGCGTTATTGTTAGATACAATTTAATAAAAAAAAGTAGCCTGCGTTACTCCTTATATCGTTAGCTATCTTGCCTGTGAAAGCCCCGTCAAAAAAAATTTAAAAACGGTTTTTTTATCGTACTTTTATTTGCATTTAGTGAAATGCAGTTAATTTTAAATTGCACTTCAAATTTTTTTAGTTGTATATATTGATATGATATGATAGATATTAATAAGTATTTTTTGATTACCATTTAGGCCTCTTAAATATTTCGCCACTTAGTTCGATCCATCTTTTATGTCCAGCAGTGGACTGCGATAGGCTGATGATGATGATGACTATTTGAGTCCGTCCTCAAAGTCGTCTTACAATAAACCAATCTGAGTCAGAGGTATGTACTTACAACAATACATATAATTAAGTACGTGTAGGCCTTGCTTTGTCATACCTTACACAGATGTTTTACCAGTGCCAATAAAGTGCCACATAACTTATGGTAATGTTAATATTTAATGTAGGTAAATGTGTATATTATAAATACAGTTTTTTTGAGCTGTTGAAGTCAGAAAATTCTAAATAATATTTTAATATTTTTTAATGTCCGTTATTTTATGCGCTATACAAAAATTGGCACAATGCGAGTCGGACTCGCCTAGGAAGGGTTCCAGGTAAGGTACCAATATCTATACATTATAGCGTCAACCTGTTTCCGTTATCATAAAATGTGATAACTAAACAATTGAAAATTTCCCAGCTGATGTATTTTTATTGACACTATAACAATAAATACTAAAAATAGTATAAAAATATAGGTTTTCACGAGGACTCTCATACAACTAACCTGTTTTTTTGCTTTTTTTTTCTCGATATTAATAACAACAGATAGACATTGAAGTATTCACAAAATAATTAGTTGTATTTTCACTTTAAAATAAAACGTTTAATGAAATAAATATTTGCGGGGGGACTCCCATACAACAAACGTGATTTATTTGTGTTTTTTTTCTCCTATTTGAATAACGGCAACATATATGGCTAACGGCCTGAAATATATAGATTTACTTGATATTTTGGACAATTCACACAATATCTTTATAAATTGTATACCATGTGTTATTCTGATCTATAAGCTATATTAATGTAAAGTTTTATTAAAATCCATGCAGTATTTTTTACGTTAAAGAGTAACAAACATCCATCCATGCTTACAAACTTTCGCGTTTATTACATACTAGCTGCTGCCCGCGGCTCCGCCCGCGTATATGTCGGTTATCGCGGCAAATAGTAGCCTATATGTTATTCTGATGTATCAGCTATATTACTGTAAAGTTTCATGCTTTTGAAGTAGCTAAATTTGACGATATTTGAGAAACAATTTTCATATCTTTCGTAAAAAAACAAAAATTACTTCTAATACCTTCAAGAGTATATGTACAAAGTTTCATGATGATCGGTTAGGTAGTTTTTGCGTGAAAGCGTGACAAACAAACTTACATTCGCATTTATAATAGTATATGAAGTACGATGGTACGGAAACCTACGCGCGCGAGTCTAACCAAACGATTAATGAGCTGTATACAACGCTTACTGACTGCCTCGGTGGCGCAGCGGTAGCGTATGCGACTGCTGTTTTTGAGGTCTCGGGTTCGATTCCCGGGTCGGGTCAAATGTTTGTATGATCTACAAATGTTTGTTTCGGAGTTTGGGTGTTTTCTATGTATGATATGTATGTATTTACAAAAAAAAAGTATGTATGCATTTATATCAGTTGTTTAGTACCCATAATACAAGCTCTGCTTAGTTTGGGACTAGATGGCGTTGTGTGTTAGACGTCTGAAATATTTTTTTTTTATTTTTTTTTAACCCTCTCCTGAGAGAGGAGACCCGAGCCCAGTCGTGGGATATTATGGGTTGTTGTTTTTTGTTTTTTTTATTTTTTTTTACTAAATAAAGGCACACATATTAACTGTTATAAAATATTTGATAGTGAGTAAAAGAAAACTTTATACACACTTTCCAACTCTTACTGTCGGCTCGTAAAACAACACTTCACAGAGCAGGTAGTAAAAATATTTTCATAACGTTTGTACGCAAATGAACTTTCAAGCGGAAGTCTTAGTGTTATGTGGAAAATTGTAATATATAATTTAGCATAACATCCTTCTTTCAAGGTTTATTTTATTCCTAATATATTTCTTATACAAAGGATATGATAACCAGTACATAATTATAATAGATTCTGCTTGGCGATATCAAAATTTTGTAGATAAATTTTTTTAAGCGTTTAATTTTTTAATACTTTTTAAAATTACACTTCCCGGATTACGAATATACATCCTGTGTCGCGGGATATTTTACAAACATACGTAACACAAAGGACACCCAGACTCAGAACAAGAATTTGTGAAACACACAAACTGTTGCCCCAAGTGGGATTTGAAGCCACAACACAGAAAGCGGCGTGGCGACCGCTTAAACCATGCAGTTAACTATCCGTAACAACAGGTTTGATGACTGTATCCGTAAATAAATACCGATATCTATTTCATTAAAACGAATTTTACAAAACATCTCGTCAAATTTTAGTATTAGTTTTTATTTTCATTACAAATTTTAATCAAATAAACACTGAAATATATTGCTCATTTGAGTAGCCTAAAACAGTGACGTCACAAGTTTGTATTTAGTACATTTTTTATACAAAGTTGTCGTTTTGACAGATTATAAAAAGTAACTAATTTGAGAAGGAGATGTAGGGTGCGTAAGGGGTAGACGATATAATGTCTCCTAAGGACCAATACACGGTAACAGGTGTCTCTCATCAATAAATATAAATATGTTCAGACATTTTAACACACAACGCCATCTAGTCCCAAACTAAGCAGAGCTTGTACTATGGGTTACTAGACAACTGATATTAATACTTATATACTTGTTTTGTAAATACATACATATTATATATATGACCCAATAGACGGTAGTCAATAGACGGTAACAGATTTTAGAGTAATATAACTATAAAAGTAATAACATTAGATATAATTACTTCATTACGTTGTTGATGTAGCAACAGGGCGAGTAGACTTGACTTGGGTCCAAGGATTAATGAAATTAATCATCTGCTTCCTAACCTGTCGAGATTCTCATTTGGAAATAAACAAACTTTAATTCAATTCAGTGGCGCTCATAGCCCAGTTGCACTCGGTGATTAGAAACAATCATCGAGGGTAAGCAACGATGGCGCGGTCAGTACCTGGATGGGTGACCGCTGGTGGCATGTTACCATGAGCGTCTCCGTGATTCGGAGGTCACGTTAAGCAGTCGGTCCCGGTTGTTATCATACGATAACAGTCGTGAAGCTTAGTTGGAGGCCTTCGGGCGGCTTAAAAAC
>PKRV01000785.1:1313253-1328476 GCA_003709505.1 Hyphantria cunea
GAAGCGTGGCTCTCCCACGGCCACGATTCATGGCTAAACCGATTTCGATGAAAGGCATGGACGTACTTTGGTTCTCGAAAAAGGACATAAGCTGCTTGCTTAACACTATAACAGACATACATGCGGGCAGCGCGGTCAATGACTAATTGAATATAATATCGTAATCATAACTTTGGTGGTCTAAAGGAGTACTGATCATTCGCTTTATTTGTTCTTTATAAATCTGATAACATCCCAAAAATAACACTAAATATTTTAATTCACACCAGAAACTACATAACTTACTGATAAAATCTTGTATAGTATTAACATTTTAAAATAATTTCTTTATAACCGCCATAAAGACACGTATCTATATCAATTAAAATAAAAAAATAGGAAAGACCATAATATAAACTGAATTAAAAGTTGAGTGATGATGACTATCTTAAAAGATGTTTGTTTACATCACATGGACATAGGCGGCCATTTCAACCTCTACAATAAATAGCATTATAATTAATGTGTAATGGTTCTGTACTGTATTTGAAATAGTTTTTAGATGTAAACATATAATGCGAAGGTTCAGGCCGACTGTTGGAGTGGTGACGCGTCACCACGTTATGCGTCGCCACGCTTTATGATAGTTTAAGTTACGTAAGTCTGTTTTTTTAATTTCTAAAATAGTAATCAAAGTTCTACACACCAAAAAAGTTGCGGGAAAGTAAACGCTGTTTTCTAATTACAACCAGCAATTCTAAAAATATTAACTACTAGTGCCAAGAATGAGGCAATATCCCTTAACCTGCTATAGAACTATTTGTGACAGTTTCTTAGTATAACTTCCCTTTTATAAAGTTAAGTATGGACCGAAAGTACTAAGTGAAAAGTGAAAAAATGGGGGAAAATTTCAATAAAACGTACACACACACTTAAATACGATTGTATGAAAATACATTGCAAATATATTTAAAAAAAGTCCCATTAGAACTTCAGTCCAACTATCTAATGAAGGAGTAATGCCAGAGCAAAAAAGGTACAGGGATTGCTAAATTTAAACCGTACTTATCGTCAAAATTATGGCTCCGACGACAGGACCTGCCACCAGTATGTTTGTTTCTATTTAAACTTTTAAGAAATTAATGTCGTGAGGAATACATCCATGCTCGGCCATAGGTCTATTTATTTTCTACATTTATTCAATGAACAGCGTACAGTTAGAACTTTAAACCTTGTAACTAAAAATGTAAGTAATGACATTACAGTATGGCGGCCTACTGGGCACAAAAGATCTTGAATGGCGAGCACATATTGGAACAAAACTGTGGAACGAACTGTCGCCTGCGGTATTCCCGGACCAATACGACCTTTAAACATTCAACATTGCAACGGCCTTATGACGACTCTTGTGTCGCAGGTATCCGCAGGCGACGATAGAAATCGCTTACCATCAGGCGATCAATCTGCTCGTTTGCACTTATTCTATAAAAAAAATCTAAAAAAAAATAGACAGCATGGGTAGCAAGGTGGTCCCACTACCCCGCTGGAAAGTAAAATACCGGCTGTTGTGGGAAGCCTTGAGAAGTCTTATGTCCGGCAGAAAACGTATTTCGGCTGAGATGATGAAGTAAGTTTTGTAACAATTTTATCTTAAAGACTATAAACATAATTGTATGAGAAACTACGAAATATGGACACACGGAACATTTCGTTCGCCTTCATTCGTTTGGTCTGCACTTAGCTTCACACGAAAAACAAACCTTTTGTTACAAAAAAAGCTTCGCATACCCTCTCACGTCTCAGACAGTTTATATTTAGATCCGAGTCATCGTTTTAATGTTTTAAACAAGTAAAATTTGTGAAATAAATAAATTTAAGAGATAATTCCTTGAAACATAGAATAAAACTGAACAAGAACAGTGCAATTTGGTCGAAACAACGCGCATCCTAACGCGCGTTGTTTCAAAGTACAGTATCTTTTTTTGGTTAGGTACCTATACCTAACCAAAAAAAGATATTGTACTTTTCATAGCGAATGAATGACTTTTTAACATAATATCTTCTGTGCGTGTGTAAGTTCTAAACGACTGAACCGATTTTAATGAAATGTTTTTGTCGATTCCCGAGCATTCGAGAATGGTTTAGATTTTAAAAAAAGTATATGATTCGACTCTCGGCGTGACCTGCGGGTGAAGTTATCTCGCGGGGGCTCATCTAGTCATCTGCAAAGGTTTAAACTTAGTAATTTTTGAAAAAAAAAATTGTAATACTAAAACAAGACAGATTATAATTTTCTCGTTACAAACCTGTATGTATCCTTATTATATATATATATCCTAAATTAATGCTACTTCATGGTAGGAAATTACATGTTTATAATTGATTATTTAATAACATCAATTTAACAAAGCAATCATTTACCTACAGTAATTTTGCAATCAAATTTGCAAAATTTAGAAATGCTTCCTTAAATAATGGAACGCAATGCTATGGTGCAATTGATGCAAGAACAATGACCGGTTTGCGTAACTAAAGTTCAAATACCAATAATCACTTTTTAAAAATCGAAAGTAAGCAAATTGGGCAAAGATAATTGCTAACCAAAGAGGTAGCTGGCGATTGTTTATGGTTGTTATTCTGTGTATTGTTTATATCATGTATGTAATTACTGTACACGTTTTTTATTTTGAATGTTTTACAAGTTTTGCACAATAGTTGTATGTATGTGATTTAACGGAGATTTTAGAAAGATGGAATAGAATTTGGTGAATGAAGGCCGGAAAGCAACAAAGTTGTAATTTTTTGTCTGCCTTTGAGCGCTGGAGCCGTTTTTCTTTTATATGAATGGTTTGTATGTAATTATTAACTCAAACCTATTTCTATTTTTATATTGGAACATTCTTTTTAGGAAATAATAAATCAGAAAATGTATCCGTGACTCGTTTTAAAATTGTCAGGTTTGTTTGATCGGACAATCTAACTAACACTTTTTGGTCGTTTTAAGGACGTACATACTCAGATAAACGAAAAATATGGTGGAATTTTGCTGTTTCCTAAGTGACCTTGGTGTATTCTATGGCTTTCAGAGTTCATCTTTTTTTACTTTATTAACGCCATTTGTCTTTATGACCTAGTGGAAAAGACCACCAGGCAAGAGGGGTAAGATCGATACGATCCGAAAAGAGCAGCTGGCATAAACTGGTTCTCCCTAGCACAAGACCGACAAAAATGTGCATTTTTGAAGGAGGTTTATACCCAAACCGGGGTTCCCGTTAATTCATAAATATTATTTTTATTTTTAAAATCTACTTTTTTACACGCTTTTTATTAGCTTCACTTGTATGTTTGCATGTATGTATGTTTGTTTGTAACCGACTTCTTTGGGCGCGATTTTGACCCACTTTAAACGGCCAGATTTCGTTCAAACTTTGTAGATTTATCGAGGACCGATGACAATACACTAATTTGATAAAACTATTCCATTTTTCAATTTGCAAAATAAGATTTTTGTTAATTTATATAATTTTCATCTATAGTCGATAAGGCAGAAATTTTAATTTCCAACCATTATCTTTAACCGATTTATCTAATATTAACAAAGTTCATGCTGGTAAGTTAGTTGCCTCCAGGATGTCGAGTTGCATTTCGTACGACAACTGAAAATAACTACAGTTACTTATAGTTGTCACGGAATTAATAGTCATATAGAACAAATAATAGTTTAAAATTAAAACAAGCTATTATAAATAAACCAAATTAAAAAGTAGAAAATAAATAACAGTTTAAAAAAACTACAAAGCACGCTTTTATAGAAAGCCGAACTAAAAAAAAAGAAAATAAGTTTTAATAAATTTAAATTAAGAATAGTGTTAAAAATTTCAATAAATATTAATTAATAATAGTGTAAATAAAATGCTTTTTAAGATATTATCAAAATGATAATCACTCTTCTCATATCGGTCAATAAAATATTTATAACTATTGACACCATGCACCCCACGCTTTTTTTAAAATAAAAAATATTTTTTTTATTTACACTATTATTAATTTATATTTATTGAAATTATTAACACTATTCTTAATTTAAATTTATTAAAACTTATTTTTTATTTGTTTAGTTCAGTTTTCTATAAACAGCGTGTTTTTTAGTTTTTTGAAACTNTTGAAATTATTAACACTATTCTTAATTTAAATTTATTAAAACTTATTTTTTATTTGTTTAGTTCAGTTTTCTATAAACAGCGTGTTTTTTAGTTTTTTGAAACTATTATTTTTTACTAACATTAAGAAAATTACTTATACAAATCAAAGTTAAGTTTACCAACTATTGTAGAACTAGAATTATAAAGGCTTTATTATTATTATTAACGCCATTTGTTTTTATTTAGATATAAAGACTAGTTGTATTTAAAGTTGCGTACGCCCGTAAGATTATTTTAAAGTGTAGGTATTCCATGGTAATCAACAAGGTGTAAACTAAACGCGTTTTAAGATCAAGATAATAGTGATCATCAGCACATATTGTTCTTTACGTAACACACACGAATCAGAAGTACATGCGTATTGTGTATGTATATACATATGTATTTGAACATTTACAGCGTCTAGGAATCTCTTTTTGTTAACTTAGCATAAGAGAAAGGAAGCTGTTTAATCAGTTTAACTGTAACATAAACAAAAGTATATGTAAATCTATACATATATACAATTATATTTACAAATGTGTTCTGCCCCGGTACATATAGATATATTCAGTCTAGATGCGATTTGAGCGCTTAGAACTATCTTATATTTATTCAATGATTTTCTGTGCAAAAAAAAAATATAATTATGAGGTGAAAATGATTCTTTTCTTTTTTTTATTGCATATAGATTTTTTTTTATTTTTATATTTCTTTTTTTTTTAAAAAGGACAACTTCCGCATTAACAATATATTATTCCTGTGTCGCGGGAATCTTTACAAACATACATGAAACGGACACAAAGTACACCCAAACTTAGAACAACAATTTAAGGATCACACAAAGTGTTGTCCCATGTGGGATTTGAACACACAACACTTGGCGCAGTAGGAAGCGGTGTGGCGACCACTGAAACCACCAGGCCAACCGTGTAGTAGATCATTTTGTATCATCCAGCTAATTAAAACCTCTTTTTAAAGCTTTATCTTTTATTTGTTTTAATCCATATTTCAGGTGAAAGAAGTCATCTAGATCTCATCGCAACCGCGATGTTTTACCGGTCTGAGCTGAGACCGACCGCTATTCGGTCATGGTTGGCAGACCGCTTACGGTTTGCGGTCGACACAACCCCCCTCTCATTGCTCTGCAAGTTTTAGTTTTGTCGTTCATTAATGCACATTTGGAGGATTAAGGAGGCAAACAGGATAAAGTTTAATAATAAATTAAATAATTTCACACGAATCCGAAAAGGAAATAGTCCAAAGGGTTATTTCTTGTATGATTTGTTTATTTGGCGAGTATAGGCGAGTAGTAACTCTATGAAGGAGTTGAGATGTTTTTCTTCTTAAATGTTACTAACCTGTTGAAAACAAGTTTGTACAGATAGAGAAGTCAGAAAAATTCCAATAAATGGGGACAAACTAGGCAAAAAAATAAAATTAGGATTTCAATGTTGCCAGGACAAGCAGATGTTAGCGATGATGGTAATTAATCATTCAACTATTCAACTAAAAGATAGGGTAACACACAAAGAAAGCGTGAAAGCATTTGAGATTGAAAATATAAGTTTATGTTCAGTGTCACGTGAATCTAGTCGAATTGAATTCACCTTGAATCGATCAGTAAGTCAATCATGTGCGCTTGCGCACTCCGCCTTTGAAATGCGTCAAACGCTTTAATTACTAGACGTGGACGGTTCGTTTCGAGAATTGTTTTGATTCACTTTGTCGTAGTTGAGGGGCTAACATAGCACACGGTAGCTTAGACGAGAGACATGGTCCACGAACAGCATACAATGCAAGTTATGTTTTTAAAAAGTATGCATTATAAGCCACCCCGATATATATTTTTGTGATGAACACGGTCATTTGTTCCGTGTTTGTGTTTATCTATAACTAGCGACACGAACGCACGGCCGACACACGGAAATCTCTGAAATTTTGGATTTCTTCTACTATAATACGCATGTTTTACGCATATAAACATTGCTCTTGAATCACTATATATATTGTAGAAAACTACATTTAAATCCGTTAAGTAGTTTGAAATATCTAAGCGAAAAGACGGCGGAAGTGACTTCATTTTATACCGAGTAAAGATATGTGCACTGGCACAAACACTACACTATTATAACCTACCTTATTATGTTAATTATAAAAAAATATATATTCATAAACAAAAAAATAAAGGCTGCGGAAGTCAGCGGAAGCAATAGACGCTTTGTTAGTGTGACGTTCTCCATGTGAAGTAGAAGATAAATAATGTTCATGTAGCGTCACCGTTCCGCTCCGCTTTCGGTCTGTCCTAGTTGTAATATTAAGTAACAGTAGTACAATAAGTGTTGCTATCATAGCCTACATAGTGAAAACTTCTTTAGGCGCGTTCAGAACTTTTTGGTTAAACAAAAATTAAGGAACTCGCGTCATCGTCACCGAACGGTTACCACGAATATATTTACTTCTTTGTATTTTAGTTAAAGACCAAAGAAGTTTTTTCAGGTGAGCATAAACAACGGTTTGTTTATAGTTTTGAGTATTCAGTTCTATCGGCAATCTTCATGACTGCTTTGTGATTCTGATTTTACTGGCGTTTGGGGAAGGGGGGGAGGAGTTGAGGTATGGGCCACTGGCATCCTCACTCACTCGGTGAAACACAGCGCAGGCGCTGTATCACACCAGTTTTCTGTGAAGCCGTGGTATAACTCCGGTCGAGCCGGCCCATTCGTGCCGAAGCTTGGCTCTCCCACGGTAGAAATATATCAAAAGGTTTTTGTTATTCGAGAATTGTTTTCATTCAACATCTGCTAACAACAAAACGTATTAGTATTAAGACGGTTTTAATCCTTTAAATGTATTGAGTATCAAACAAAATGCTAATCTCATTTAAATAATCTGAAATTAAATATATCTAGATGTTCTATCCTTTTAATTATTGCATTATAGTTCATTTTAAAATATGTTTACTACATACTAATATAGAGTTTTAACGTTAACGCGTAAAGCATATAGTTATAAATAAAATATTTACAAAAAAAAGTAAAGTAAAAATAAAAACAAATTATAATTTGACTCGAGTAACTGCGAATAATAAATGAATGTAATACAGGAAGTATATGAATGTACGTGGAATGTCGTAACTAAGTGATGATATACAGCTCGTTCAATAAAATCTAAAAAGATTGTTAATAGAGAATAATATCACGCACAGTTACGAAAGTATGATTGATGTAAATTTATATTCTTGTTTTTGTTCGTAATAGTAGTTATGCAGTCTGCATTAAACAGCAGTTGTTTTAAAGATGTTTGACTTACATTATAATGTTACATACCATTCGATAAATTTCTCTGTGTCTTAGATGATCATTTCTAGAACTAAAAGTTAGTGACATTTGAGGTAGAAATAAATAATAACCCTTTAATAACTTATTATACGAAACCTGTAACTTATTAGTTATATGTGGTAGGTTTGATACTGGTCGCCATTTTATATTTTCTGACAGCTGTTTGAAAATAGAATATAATAGAAAATAAAAGATAACTCAAGCATCTTTACTCAGTATAATATGAAGTTGCTTCCGTTGTCTCTTAGCTTAGATCGTCTAAAACTCTAAACTTATTTATCGGCTTTTAAAGTTTAGTAGTTATCAGCGATAGATATAGTAATGCAGGAAGAAGGTTTATATGTGTAATGCATGCATATAACACTAGAGGCAATTCGAGAATTAGTAAGACTTGGTGGACTTTACAAACACATGTTAAACAGAGACAAAGAACACCCGGACTCAGAACAACGATTTGTGGATAACAAAAACGTTGCAATATAGAATTAAAAAGTGCCAAAAATAAATTTAGTTTTTGTCAGTTCTTTTTTGTGCTTGGAAAAGGTATGTGATAATTTGCGTTTGTTTTGACGTGGCATGTCAAAATTGGCCGATTGCCGAAATGTGGAATTCGTAATAATAAATTGCATTGTCTTGTCAAATAACAGCCACACTTTGACAGAATCTGACAGAAATGCGATTGATTTATAATACAAAGCAAGTAATGCAGTTGGAGATCGTTTTTTGTTTTTGCGATAGACGGTCCCCATTTCATGTCATCCACATATTTTATATTTTTTATCATGAATTCCATCACGACGAAGACTTGAAGACTTGAAGACTTGAAGAGTTAGAATTGAAGACTCGAAATACTTGACATTGGCAGAAATAGCTGATCCGGCTGATTGCCATTCATCAAAAGAAGAAGAAGTAATGCAGTTTCAATAAAAATCATTTTTCTAAAATTTCAATAATAAATCGTAACCTATCGCGTGCCATTCGATTGAGGTATAAAATTAGATTTGCCGACCTACCTAATGTTAAGCATAGCACAGCCCAAGGAATTTCACATATTTATTTATGCTATATGTTCTAACGTTGATAATGTGCTTATAACTCTTACCCTTCTTTGTGCATAGTGGGTAAAAAGGTACCTTTACGTTATTGAATTTAATGAACTTTCAGCAACCACAACTAGTCAAACAATCTATAAAATACTCTTTGGTGTGGCTTTGAAATTTTGGTTGTATTGATGAGAAATTGACTGGGAGAACCATATGTTCAGAGGCAGACTGCAATAAGCTGATGATAATGAGAAATGAGGAAGTAAAGTAAGAAATATATAAATTGAAGCGTGCTGTAAATTGTCCAAAAATTAGAGATTAATCGGTGCAAATAAAGTTTGTTTTTATTGAGTAGGGGCAAACGAGCAGACGTATCGCCTGATGGTAAGCGATTACCACCGCCCATGGACACCCGCACCACCAGAGGCATCACATAGTCATTTATTCACAAAATGAGATGAATATTACGAAATAATGTGAAAATATTTTACCGGCAATGTGGTCACAAGTATTTGCACTTAGAACTGTTGTAATTCGTCATGAAAAACCGTAATAAATTCTAGACGAGTAGATACTACCTATTGGCAGGAAGCAAGAGCCATTAAATTAAGCTACATTTTCCGGAGTAAAAGTTGCAAGTAACACGAAACACTGGCAACATATATTATGCTAATGCCACTAAGATATGCTCTCATAAATGAAATAAATAAAAGCTATGCATACTGCATTCAAAGTTCTAGCAATAAGACTAGTATTTTGAGGCCACTACACTTACCTAATTATTATCATTATCAGGCTTTAATAGTGTTAAGCTGGAAATGGCCTCAACGTTTTAGCTTATTATACCACACTAGCCAGACAGGTTGGCATTACTGGCATTTCAGTGCGGTTGTCCTACGTAGTTTACGTAATAGGGGTTGTTTGGAAGTAACATGTATTTAGTTTGTCGATCGATCGATAGATGGCGTATCTCACAATTTCTGAATCGCGATATAGTATGGTTCACAAGGCGGCTTAAATAGACCAAACATTTATTTTTTACCAAACTTTTAAGGCACATGTATTGGATTCTATATTTGTGTGGAATATGCGATACGGTGGTTTTATTGAAATCACCGCAAGTACATAGTGATCCTTCGAGATATATTGGAGCCTGGCTGAAGAGTACATTTACAGGGGTTGTAACACTCTGCTTTCTTAATACAACACAGCACGGCAACTATGTAAGTTCATATACATAGTTCTTGTGTCTTTAAAAAACTGATAAATTGTGTAGGTAAAGTTAAAGATTATTTTTATTCAAAATAACCTTGATCCATATATTTGCTCAAACGTCTAAGACTAAGTGCTTGTAACGAGAAACACGATACTAAAGAGCGACGCTATTGTAAAGTCAAACTGGAATTCATAATATTCGTGTTGATCAAACGATCGTGTATCGTAGTGTTGGACAAAGCTAATGTTGTGTCCGCATCCGCGTTGTCGATTGTTGATACCAGGAAGTTTGCTGTTACTCTTTTACCCACAGACTATAGACATATTATTCATGCGACCTGTCAAATTTGAAAAAAGTATGATTTCTTTAATCAGGCTAAAATGTTTTCAACGCGGAACCGTCTGCGAGGTATAACAAATGACCGTTCTATACCCAATAAGGCTATGAATATAATCTAACGTTTGTAATTTACTACATATTCTCTGTTAGATAGACTAAACAAGTATTCCTTCATAATTGTATATTTAATTGGCTTGATTGTATATAATCTTGGTTACAAAATAAACTTTAATTATGTTGCATGCATAAGGAAGGCGCCTCAGTATAATACACATTTTATAAGTACCTTAATCTAAACTCAGACATCAATTATTTTGGGATGTATAATATTATTTACCAATAAAAATATAACTGTTTCTTTTATGACAGTTAAAAAACCAAGAACTTATTTGATAGTGCGTAATTCAGAATACAAAAAAAGTTTTTTCTGTAATATGAGGTGTGTAATATTTAATTCATAATCTACATAAACTTTTTGCGGTGTAAATGATCCCATTTATCATTGTTACAACGTAATTACAGCTGATGGACCTCTCTAACAGACGATTTAAAAATCGAATGTTAGCCGTAGCTAATCAAGGATGACGGTTGCAGCTGCGTTCAGGAATTCGTTGAGAAATCGCCGCGGTTTGAATAATTTATACAACTTGGAACGTCAACGCGTCTATCACCCAGTCAATGAGCGTATTATGATTGTTAATTGTGAATATTAACTTTGTAACAAACCAACAAAGTTATTGGAAATTATGAGCAGTGTGTTCAAATATTGAGAAACCAACTGTGTTTACTCACATTACAAAGGTATGTTTTAAATCATATGTATGATTTTATTAAGTCACGCTTGATTCCCCGACAAAATAGTCGTAATTCGCCAGCTATAATTTTGATTCACTCGTGGAATACGGGACAAGTAAATTGCCGTCGATTGGCCTCTTTGATATTTGTGACAAAATGCCTACTTAGCTAAATTTTAATCAACTTTGATATAAAAATGTGTTGTCTAAATTCATGCCAATTTTAGTCTAGTGAACTTGATCATGCTCTCATATCCTTACAAGGTTCTGCTAGTCGAGTGGAAGTAGGAAGTACTGCCGTTACTAAAACTTATATCAAACTATGTACTCAAATGTTTCCATGTTTAAAAATTACTCCTATTTAGAACTTCTGTCAACGACAATGTATAAAATACCATGTATTTTTGAGAATACTTTCGAGCTTTCGCGATTTAGTAAAAAGTATTTTATACAAAACACACAAACAAAGATACGGCCTCAAAGGATGTAGAACCGGTTTGAGACAAGTAATGGCAACTGATTCGTGATACCGCTCGCTCGGCATGCGAGGAATGCCGACGGGCATTGCTAGTCGCTTTTATGATCACAACTGCATATTAAGATAACATTTTTTATTCTGTAACAATTGAGTTGGTCCACTTATTAATAATAGATTGCATCGACATCTGGCGATTGAGATAGTTTATTTTATATATTTTACAACCATTAAAAGTTTCTGGAATTATTATTCTATTAAGTTAATCAATAAATTGTATGATCAGTGACCATAAAATATTATTTAATTCAATTCAATTAAAATATATTAAGTAAGGGTACGATTTTGTACACAATAACAATATTCGTTGATTCGTTACAAACGTAGCTGGACAATGCACCTTTTATCAATCACAGCTAAATAATTAACACAGCATTAATAGATCGAGTAATTCACTACTTGCCTAATAGCCTCTGCTTCCGATTCGACATTTATAATCACAAACATATCACAGCACTACCGTAATGCACCCGCGAAATTCTACATTTCATTCGATTTTCGAAATTTAAATTACGAATTATGGTTTAGAGACAAAGGCGAGCGTTCCTAGTCATACCTCGCGTCCGACTCATAAAAGTAAATGGTAGTACTTTAGTGATGTGAATCACTTGACTCTATTAATATGCGTGGCGAGTGACCGCATGTCAAGAGCAAGGCTTGACTGTTTGTACACTCGCGATTAGACGACCGTCACTAATACTCTGTTATGTAAATCTTTTAGTTAGGAATGTTCACAACATTCGTATTTTTTCATGACATATTTATATGTATATTATATAATTTTTTGTTTATGATACTATTAGCGTGTGTGTTCGCGTGTTTATAATTAATTATGTGAAAAAGAAGTTCTGGCTAAAGTTGGCCGCATTAACTGTGTGAATTTTTAATACAATTAGAATTGTCACATGATTTCACTTAATTTATCAACATTGAGTTTGGTCTCAAAATTGTTAGTGTCGAAACAACCAAAATATTTTATTTGTAAATTTTAATATTCGTATGTGTACTGATGTGTTAAGTATACGGATTGTCACACCGCGAGTGGTAAGACCGACGATTACGACCATTAATGGAGCTAACTATACTGTCAAGATAAGGAAAACTTAAAAAAAAAAAACAATTTATATCTATTCGTTTGGCCAGCGGGTTATAGCAAGCCGAAACGTCCTTAGCAGAGGTTGATATCCACCAGTGGATTGTGATGTACATGCTGTCAACATTTATTACACATCTTGCATGTATAATTCACTTTCATAACTCAACGGAATAGAAATAAAAGATGGCGATGCAGTTACTCGGTTTCCTGATTCGTAACACTTCACAGTAAGATGCTCGCTAAATAACCTCGCGGTCATTACAGTCACGTTTTTCTCTTTATTAATATTATATCAGATAATAAATTCATATTTATTTTTGATATTTTTAAACATGTGCATCCTGCAACTTAAAAAATTGGGTTCTTCCGTGTACGTCTCGCCTATTTGACCGATATTAAAATAGTTTCCGCATTCGTCCCGGTGTAGGGTGTTAAATTTATAGCCTATTTCGCCTTAATTTAATTATACTTTCTTTCATACTTATAAATATAATATTTATCTTTTGAAATAAATTTGGAACAAATCAAATTACTAGACTTAGTACAGACTATATACGCAACCAATAGATAAATACTAATTTTATAAACGTGTCAGTCAATTCTATTTTTTTTTCTGTCTGTTGGTCACGCTTTCATGCTTTAACTATTCAACCGATCATTGTTAAACTTCACATATATATGTCAATTAAGAAAATACTTATTCCTAAAGATATAGAATCAATTAAGACGCGGGTCAAAACATTTTTAAACAGTGATAATTTTTTAAAGACATTAATCTAAGATTTATATCTATTTGAAAAGGTTATTTGCAGAATTTGTAATAAGTACAATAAACATCACTAATAGGACATACAATAAAATCGAAATGTTATATATAATAATTTAATATACGAATTCTTTAGATGTGCATGTATAACCTCATTTTTTTTGTAATGTCACTCGGTTCATTGATCTCACTTTCTCTTTTCAACCTCACAAAACTTTCAGTAATTTGTAGTGGTATCTATTATGAGGCTAAGTTGATTTAAGATAATACATATTTGTATATAGAATAGAATTGAAAATAGAATATGCTTTATTGTATATGGTTACACTGGTTTAGTACACTGTCACGTGCTTTCGTCTTCATCCTGCTCTGCAACTAAGGTTTAAATAAATTCTTACGTGCATCCATTTATCTATTTGTATATATGAATTACCTTCAATACTTTAAAAAAATATGTAAGCTCAAAAATTGTCTACACGACCTAAAAATATCGTACTAGATATTTGTAATGTGGAAAAAACCGGTTTTAAATCTGCAAATATCTAGTCACATTTAGTTTGATACTGTATTAAGATGTTTAAGGAAATCACTGCTTCTTGATAACATCGATTTTATGACGTATTAAGTGTAAGACTAATGAGCGGCTAATGACCTGTAGAGAAGTGGCCGCTGGCCCCCGTGGATGCAATGTCAAGTAAACCTTTTAGATGGTAAAGCATAAGTATACATGTAAAAGCTTGAAAGTTGTAAATTATATGACATTTGGAGCTATTAATATATAAATATTTCGGACATCTAGTCCCAAACTAAGTAGAGCTTGTATTAAGAGTGCTAGACGACTGATAGAAAACACTCAAACCCTGAAACAAATATTCGCAAATCATACAAACATTTGCTCCCACATCACAGTAACCGCATACAATACCACTGCGCCACCGAGGCAGTCAAAAGTTAATAATTATAAAAGTAAACAAAAATATTACAGAAAAGAAGTACGCCTAGAATATACCTATTATCGAGTTATTAACATTTTTTAAAGATACACGTGAATCTTTCAAAAATTTTTATAATTGCAAGGTATTTTAAGTGTCACGCCTCAGATTCATATCTTAAATATGTAGGTATGTGGAAGTCACGAATAATTAAAATATTAACATCCTCAAATTCTTGACATTGAGCTTATATAAAATAAATGAAATCGTACCATCCTCGCAGAACGATTTCGTTTTCTTTCACATATAGACTTGTTGGAACAAGTCTACAATATTTTATGGTAACATGCCAACGAGATCGCCTACGTCTAGGACTTATATGGCAATACGCCTTTAAATATTTAGTTAGATACTGACATCCACACTGCATGGTATACTTTATTTGCCGATTAAAATACCCGTAGATTTAATGTTAGATTTTACCTACAAACATTGTTTTATTTTGTATTTGTTAGTCTTATAATGCGGCGGATGGATGTAGGCTGCCCAAGTCCGGGATGCTTGGCGCTCCTTGTGACAAACCTTCGTTCAGCGGTGGACGGCCATAGGTGGATACAATTCTTTGAAAGCTTTAGCTCTTTGCTATAGCTACAAAACTGGTGGATTATTCACCAGACCGCTTTTAAAGCCCAGTTTGAATAACTTACGATGAAAACTTAATCCGTTGATTTTCATTTTTAGTACTAATGTAAATTTGCTAGTCGTTACGCCAAATTATTATGAAATACGACAACGTAATCTAATGTATGTCGCGATAATATTGAGTGTCACAAGCGAGTCAAAGTTAGACTGACTAGATTATCTTTAACTATCTCTAATCACTCATGTAGCTTGTCACTAGTGTTTATAGAATATCTTATTACTAAATACTTGAATCTGGACTATTCCGTTTGATCACGAATTAAGAATACGATATCTCACTTTTTTTTTTTTTTTTTTTT